>CAJQTV010000259.1:0-141678 GCA_907163055.1 Formica aquilonia x Formica polyctena
GGGTCCGAGATTTGACATTCGAAGTGGTTAAAATATCTAATTCGAATATTATAAAAATCGGATTATCCAATAATTCTTTATTCATGAAACCGCCAATTCTATTATATTTATTCGATTTTGAAAAATGCATAGATCATATGTATTACTGGCTATGCGAAAATACTCATATTGTTAATGAAAAATTCAAACAATTTGTAACTGTTTTACAACAGAATAATATCGCTAATGTATGCGACGCTGCAAAAGCGATACATGAAAGTGATATGTTTAACGGCGAATCACTCATAGATTGCGAGTTATTGACATGTGCTGTAAAATGATATTCTTCACGATGCTTGTAATAAATAAGTTATTTTACTATTTATCTGTGAATTTAATTATTTATTCCATCCTTTATGTATGAATAAAAACAGTGTAATAGATATGCACAGTCTGCAAACTTAGCATGCGGACGCTATCCTTCTCCTACACATTGTGGACGCCTCGCGCTATCTCCCTCATACCGCCTTGCGAACGCCGTATCATCCACGTGCATGCTTCGCGCTATCTCTCTCTCTCCCAAGTGCATGCGAACGTCATCCTTTTCCTACACGCGAACGCCTCGCGCCATCTCTCTCCAACGTGCATGCGGACGCTATCCTTCTCCCACGCCCATAGAATATCATTAGCGCTATCCTTCTCTTACACATTGCGGACGCCTCGCGCTATCCTTCTCCCACGCCTCCTCGCGGCATCGTACCTTCGCGTTCCCTCTTCCCCGCGGGTCCCTCGCCAATCGGTTTCGCCGCGGGTCCCCCTCCCCCTCTCCACTGGTCCCTCGCCTACCGGTTAGGTTAGTAGGTCCCTCGGTTAGGACGCGGTCCCCCTCCCCCCTCCCCGCGGAACCCTCGCCCATCGGTTAGGACGCGGTCCCCTTCCCCCCTCCCCGCGGATCCCTCGCCTACTGGTTAGGACGCGATTCCCCCGCGTGACGTCATACCCCCGCGCCGGTTTCCCCTCGCCCCTCACCCCCCCTCAGAGGACCTTCGTTAGAACCGGCCTAGCTATACTACTCATATCATTAGCTGATGACAGACCAGCAATATCATTAATAATTCGCGAATATCCGAATAAAGTTCGAGGGCACTTACAATTACTACAATCCCAAAATAATACTGAAATAATAAAATGACAATTAATTTCATTATATGTTAACATTTTTTAATTTATATATAGTATTACTGTGTTTAATGATAAAATTGTATAATATTTAAAATATAAAATTTTAATAATATAAGAAATAAATTTAAATTTTAAAATATAAATTTTTTAATATAATTAAATTTAAAATATAAATTTTATAATATAAAAAATATAATATTTTAACTATAGGATATTGTATCTGAGGGCAATAGGGATAAATAAGAAAAATTTATAGTGTAAATAATTAATTACTGAATTATTATTTAATAATGTTTATTTTTTTAATATTTAATGTAATAATTTTTTATGATAATGGAGCGACTTCGGCCCCGCATAACTCCTCGACCTTGGTTCCTTCCTCGGCCTCTCGGGCCGCTTCTATCGGCCCGGCCGCCATATACGCCAGATCCTCTGCCTTTGCCTCCTCGACCACGCTGGTTGTACCAGCGGGCACGCGACCGGCCGCCTCCTTTTTTCTCTTTTTCTGAAAAAGAAACATATACATCCATAAATAATAAATTAATTAATATAATCATGCATATAAATTAATAAATTAATAATAAAAAAGATATAATTTACCATTTTTATTATTTTGCTGCTCCGGCTGCGACTGCTGCTGCTGCTCCGGCTGCGACTGTGGCTGCTGCTCTTGACTTTGCAGTAAATATTGCAGCTGTTGCTGCAGTTGTTGTTGTTGCTGCTGCTGAATATTTTGTTGATGCAACAATTGTTGCATCAACTGCTGTAGATTCAGCTCCTCCTGCAGCACCATCTGCTGCATATTTTCATTTACTTCTTCTGTAAAAATAAAATATATATAATGTTCATATGTTATTGCATACTAATAAATTTTACATATATACATACATACATACATACATACATACATACATACATACATACATACATACATATATACATACATACATACATACATACATACATACATACATACATACATACATACATATATACATTACATTACATCATACATTACATATCGTGTTAATAAAATTTCGATAAATTATTATTATATTTAATTACAAAACAGAAAGAAACCGAAGCCTAAACTTTCTTAAACTTGTGTAACAAATACAAATAAAATAATGATTTAATTAACTACTTACGAGATATGATGCGTTGTGTCGCAGTGATGTTCTCCAATGAACTGAAGCATTCTGCATTTTTTCATTTGTTTCGTACGCCGTGCATTTATTTTATGTTTACTGTTTCATGGCGCTTCTGTGAGATAATCTTGTTGCCTTGTATTTGCGAGTCAACGTTTCTTTCTACGTGTCTTGTAAAATATTGGTATCCAAGAAGCTGAATCAATTCTGATTGTGAGTCCCTATTGTTTATTGTTTATCTTTTATTTTACTCATTCTTCTTTAATTCTTTGTTTCTGCCTATCTTTTGCTGTATATAAAAATGTGTGATGAATTAAAAAAAAAATCTAAGCGAAGCTTTTCAGAAGCTTGGCTTAGTGATGATAGAATTAAATCTTGGATACGTAAAGTATCTTCTGATGATAGTTTTTATCATTGCATTATATGTAATAAAAATATTTCGTGCAACACACATGTTTTAAGACATGCGGATTCTGCGTGCCACAAAAATAATATGAAAGAAAGTACATCATTATTATTAAATGCTGACAATAAAAGATTAAATAAAAAATTAACAGAAAAACATAAATTTAAACAACAATGGCTAGAGATAGAATTATTTAAGCCATGGCTACGCGAAGTGTCACATGACAAAAATTCGTTTTTTTGCTCATTTTGTGATAAATCTATGGTTGGTGGTTTATCACAAATTTATCGTCACGCAGAACACATAGAAATATATAAAAATAATAAAACAGAAACAAAGAATACGGACGAAAATATCAACATGACGGACGAATCACTTTTGTCATTTGAAGAGCGAAAGAAATCAGCAGAAATTCGATATGCCGCGTTAATTGCTAATAAGAATATTTCGCATCAAACGGCAAAAGAAATTCTTAGTTTTTTCCAAGAAGTAGGAAAAGATCCTAACGTATTGAAAAGTATGAGCATGGGTCGAACGAAATGTAAAAGTATAATTTCAAAGTTGTCTGATACACGGTGGCTCTCTCGCCATTCATGTTGAAAGACATCTTGAGTTGTGGGATACTACCAAGCTTTTTTTGACCGAAATGGTCGTAAGTGAAAAATCAAAGTCAGGAGAAAATTTATTATCTATAATGCAAAATCTTGATGTAAAAGCATATTTGCTATTTTTAAAACATATTTTGAATTTTTTAAATTCTTTCAATGCATTTTTCCAAGCTCTGGAAACAAGAATTCATTTATTGCAGCCAAAATCTGTAGAGCTTTTAATAACAGTTTGTAAACACTTTTTGAAACCAGAGCTTCTAAAATATGTATGTAATGATGATTTTAAATTTTTTGAAAAAGAAAACCAAAAATCTTTAAATAATATAAATGTAGGATTTGAATGTGAAGAATATCTCGAGAGTTTAATGAAAGAAGGACACGCAGACATAATTGGAAATGTTCGAGATAATTGTCTGCAATTTTACGTGACTGCTGCCGAGGAGATTAGTAAAAGACTGCCCATTAAAAATAAATTTTTATATAAATTAAAGGTTTTTCAATTAAACGCAGCATTATGTAGCATCGATAGAGAAACATCATTTAATGATGTTTCTTTTATCGCTCAAACCCTCGGTGGTTTTGACGAAAATGCATTAAAAAAAGAGTGGCATGCTTTACATCTCGATTTTACAATAGCAGAAAAAGAACATTTTTCTAAATTAAACTTTGATGAGATGTGGAAAGAAATTTTAAAACGTAAATATCCCAACCTGAAGTCTCTTTTGAATGCTATAAGATCACTTCCAAATTCAAATGCTGAAAGAATGTTTTCTTTTCTATCTGATATAAAAACAAAAAAACGAAATAAACTTTCGCCCGCGTGTATAAATGCTATATGTGTATTAAAATCAGCACTAAAAACGAGAAAACAAACTGTTCTAGACATGGAGATTAATGAAAAGCATTTATCTCTCATGTCATCGGAAAAATTATATTCTGCTTGTCCCAAGAAAATGAACAGTTTTACATTATATGCTGCTGACATTGATGACATTGCTGGTCCGTCATCGGTTAATGATATGTAATAATAATGTTGAAAATAAAATAAAAAGTATCTTGTCTTTAAAAGACATCACACTTGTAAAAAACAAGTGTGTAAAAAATATCTTGTCTGTAAAAGACATCACATTTTTAAAATACAAGTGTGTAAAAAATATCTTGTCTGTAAAAGACATCACACTTGTAAAAAACAAGTGTGTAAAAAATATCTTGTCTGTAAAAGACATCACATTTTTAAAATACAAGTGTGTAAAAAATATCTTGTCTGTAAAAGACATCACATTTTTAAAATACAAGTGTGTAAAAAATATCTTGTCTGTAAAAGACATCACATTTTTAAAATACAAGTGTGTAAAAAATATCTTGTCTATAAAAGACATCACACTTGTAAATGAAAGATACAATAAAATATATAACATACAGTGGTATAATAGGGCTCCAGGTGAAGGTCCACTTTAAAAAACCGAACGCGCCATTGGTGATACCCTATGGGTGGTGTGGAAAAGCACCATTCATTATGTAAAGCCATCCTAAATACATAATACTAATATATAATATTAGTATATAATATATAATATTTAATCAAATATGTATTTTAGACAATTAGATTTTTTGTTATTAAAAATCAATTCATTTCATTTAAATATGTGAGCGATTTACTAATTTCTTCGTTAGATGATATATTTTCTAGCATTCTTACAAATGGATATAAAGTCTGCAAGGTTTGGCTAGTAATATAAGATTTAAAGCGTAGTAGTGTTCAATCAGTTTAATTTCTGATTATATCTGATATAAGCCCAACACAAGATTCAGAATATTAAACTGATTGAATTGAGCACGATAAATATTTGTAAACGGTTTGTTTGAAGCACAAAAAGTAGGAGTTTAATTCTCATATAAATTAAATATCTCGAGTTGCATAAATGAAATTTGTAACTATTTCCAAAATTTATTATTTATTTTATTAAGTTAAACCCCAATGCTTTGTAAATATATTTACAATTGAAAATATTATTTCTCCAATTTAAAAGTATATTTACAGCCTTTTGATATATTTATACCAGAGTTATAAGAAAATACATTATTACATTAAAACAATACTGCTTTAATTAATACATATTTTTTTATTTAAACATATAAAAGTGCTGCATAATATATATATTTTTATTCTTTCAGTATATTATTAACAAAAATTATTTGAGTTGTTCTAACAATATTCATTTTTTATCTTTGTATAATTTCTTTTCATTTAAATAATATTTTTTAATAATCTAGATATTGTTTTTGATAAGAAAAATATATTTTATATTTATTATATTTACTAAATAAATATATTATACTTAAGAAACTTAAAGATTTAACAATAAACAAAAACGTTATTAAAATTCACCGAATAAATAGTTTTCTCGAATAAAATAACATTTTTTACTATCAAATTATTTTTTTTCTCGCTATGTAGAATATGAAATGTTTAATATTATGTTAAATCATCGAATATTTTACTCGAATACTTTTATATGCAGTATACATAAATTAAAATAAAAAATTAAAGCAGAGTATTGTCTTAATTTAATAATGCTCTCTCTTATAACTCTGATATAAATATATATTATCAAAAGCGTAAAAAACCATTTAATTTAAAACATATTAAAGAAGAAGGTTGAAAGAAAACATTTAATATATAACACATTAATAGGCTGTATAAAAAACATTTAACGCTGTCATGCATCAAGAATCGAGAAACGAGCAACATCGCCCGTCGCCCGTCGCTCGTCGCCCGTCACCCGTCGCCCGTACCGTTGCCGGCTCGGTAGGAAGGAGAGAGACAAAAAACAGTACATCTGTCCTCTTCTATTATCCGAAGCTAGCCGAAGCGCCGAGCTCACACGTACGCTGTTTGCGCTTGTGCGTGTTATCCCCTCCACCTCGGTTGCATGTTGCTCGCGTCTCAATTCTGGCATCACTGCCTGTCTGTCACCAAGAATCATCTGCATTTAGCAGAGCGACTCGTGACTCCATTTGTCATATCTCCCGTCTTCCATTTCATTCCGTAAAAATATTCATATATAAAACATATATAATACAGAGATAAATATAATAAACCTTTCTTTTTTTCTGAACCTAAGGTCTATTCACATAATCAAATAAAGAAAAACCCCAAGAATTGTTTTTCAAATTAATAATTTTTTTGCGATTTTTTTATTATTGATTATTACTTTCTTCCTAGTGGAAAGATTAAACCGATCTTCGCGAACGGCCACCAAATGTTCGCGGAATCGTCGGAATAGACGACTAAGAAAAGAATTGGCTTGGGCTCAGGCTGAATCCATTAACATAACGGTTAAAGGCGTAGAGAAAACTAACATTAATATAAAAGTAACACATAATATACGCACACCAAACAGTCCCCCCAACGTTCCGGAATCGATCTCCTCTCCTGAACTTGCTCAAGGCTCTCAAGGTCAGAATCCCCAGCTTCCTCGACCATTATCCTCAATGATTCCCCCCTTTCTTCTCCTCTGCATCTAGGACCTTTTTATCCCGACTAACCAAGAAGCTCTCTCGGACAATCACGCGACATCGAAACCGAGGACGGACTGTTAGGACTTTCCCGATCTTGATCTGAGCGATTTGGAGAGAGAACCGCGCGACTTCAGGGACAGATCGTGTCACTTTGGAGAGGAGTCAAGGGCACACGAACAAGGATTGACCGAAGAGCAGTTTCGGCTTTGGGTCTTGGATCGATTTCCTCCCTTAACCGAACCGATTCCTGAAGGAGTCTTCTGCATAGGGCCGGGCCCGGTAGACAACGAGGAATTGCGGGGAGCATTGGCGAGAGATCTCCCCAATGCCGTCATTCCATGGTTTGTTTCTTCCCTGTCGCCGTCCCTATCAAAATCCTTTGGAGGAGATTTCCTCCTTCCACCATCCATCTCGAGAAAATCCCTTAACTCCCTTTTATTTTTGCAATAAATAAAGATTTCTTTTGTTATTCGAAGAGTTACTATAAAACCAATCAGAACCATAAATTTAATATTAGACTCTCTCCCACACTGTTCTGATTGATGACCCCCGTACTCATGTAACAAGCTACATACTCACACACACATGTACACCTCAAATAGAAATTAATTATATATTGTATATTGTTATAGCCCGAAAAGGTTATACACTAGTTATTAGTTACATACTATTTTATATTATAAGACGTTGCTCAATTTGTAACGCGAATACATATCACGTTACGAGCGTTGACCACGCGAAGTGTTGACAAGGCGAGCCACGCGCGAACCCCGAGCCATCGCCACAATGCAATCACCCCGATTGCAAAAATGCGGAAATTAGGGCAAGCGGAATAAAGAAATTGCGAAAATGCAAGCATAAAGGTTCGACTTTCTTAGCTTGCATCCGGATCTTGCCGCCAAAATCGAGCGACACGACTACACATGGTCCTGTCGCTAAGCGATCCCCTCCCGGGAAACCAAGGGGACACAATAAGAAGATCCATCGCTAACAAGCGGCGGGCAGTCTCAATACCAGAAATATTACCGGGCAGTTAATATTGAACAACCTAACGGGCATCTATTGAAATAAAGTCACGTAGTCGACAGAGATAAGTTACGAGAGATCGAGGAGTGAGTCTCACGACCGAAACTCGACTCCAGACACGCGCACGTCAATCCGCTATCGCGATACGCGACACGAGCTAATGTGCGGGAATATTGTAATAAATACAATTTGTGAATAAAATAGATACATATATATTTCTATTCCGACTACAAAAATATTATCCTAATCTACAATCAAGTCGGTGAGTCTCTTGGTTGGAACCCGAATTCCCAAATTCCATCCGGCGAACAATCCCAACTGCTGTGCCTCTCCGGAGGCATAACATAATTTGGTGGCAGCGGTGGGATTTGCCGGGGCATTGCCAGAGCTCATCCAACGTGGGGTTGACGAGTTCGCAGCCTCCGCCGAGCATTCTCGGTTTCCTCGCCGCCTGCGAATCCTCGCCAACTTCCGACCGACTCGACGAGAGCGGAGTGTTCGCCGCTCTCCTAGATCGCCGGTCCAACATCCGACCGCTCCAGCCAGATGGACCGTGGGTTTGCGAGTTCGCTGCCCCGTCGAGCTTTCTCGACTGCGACCGGCTATCCTAAAATCCGCGTGCGGAATAGGGACGGAGAGTTCTCCAGCCGATCTCGATTTCCGCCCGCCTCCCCGAACATCTGGGAATACGCGACTAAACGCATCTAACATCGGTGCATTATTCAAACGCGGCTTTGCCATACATCTAAATTAATTGCCGCGCCGAAATACCTGTCCTGCCGTATACCGAATATTATATTCCGCGCCGTCAAAATAAACACGGCCTTGCCGTACACGCGCCGAGCAGCCGACGCACTGTTTTTGCACATCTCGCGCGCCGTCACAACAAACACGGCCTTGCCGTACGCCGACACGTACAATACGATTTATACACATTTATACACAGCGCACGAAATAACTATCGCGCCCTAATTATAACGCGCCGAATAACCACCGCGCAACTATTATTATAACTCGCGCCTTGTCAACCGCGCGCCCGCGTTTCGCGGGATATAAATTCTCGTTAACATCTCTGTACATTGACCACTGCCGAAGGAGGCAAATAAACAGACTAAATTACATCCCGCGTCTATCGATGTATTTCACCCTTTCACGAGCCCTGATCCCGACCGAGCATATCTGACCTTGCGAAAGCGGCCTGTTACAACCTGTAAAACTCCAAAGGTGAAAACAGGCAGGCACGCCAGCACACACCAAAGTAAGTTAACGGAAATCACAAATAAGGAAGGACAACACACGGACAATAAGACGAGCATCGCCGCAACAGCCGTAGCTGAAACGTGAGTCGCCAAGCATCGCGATCTACGACAACTCCACGCACCGTCGCCAGACAACGACCGCCGTAGCAGCAGGCACCCGCCAGCCGTATCAGCCGCCGAGTCAAGGACTGCAGTGTCAGCAACCTACTGACACAGCGAGTTAACATGCGAGCCATCATAATATTGTAAGTGCGATAATTTAATAATTAGAATTGCGTGAATGTCGGAAGGTACGTTAGTACGTACCGAAGCATCCAATAGCGAATCGATCGTAGTTACTAAGCGAACCGACGAGCAATAAGCGTAAGTTTAATACCGCGAGAACATTTTTATAACGCGCGAAGAAACTTAGAAACGCAATACTCAAGCGGAAGCGAACCCGAATTACCGGAGAACGTCGTCACCAAACGCGAGTTTCCGTTTAACAGTTTTGACGAAAGCCTATTCCCGCATAATACGACTGACCCCACTGACAACACTCAACGCGAGACTAGACGGACGAGACCATTTATTAGCAGAACTCCAATTCGAGTATTCTTACGACGCGAATTTTCGTTAACCTCTTGCGAGAACTATCAGTCCGATCCGGAGGAAATTTACCGCCAACAGGAAAATAATATGGGCGGAACGCGTAATCAGCACGAACGCACTCCCGCAAATCCACCGCAAGGCACGGTAGACAAGGAAATAGAAAATGTGCGACGATCTATTCGCCAGATGGGTCGTAACATAGCGGAGGCAGATCGCACGCCGTCTCCCGAAACAAATCGTGAGGAAAAAAGAGATTATACGCAGCTCCTCGAAATGTTAAATGAAATACGCGCAGAAGTAAGATCAGTGAATAAGCGAACAACGCGAGTAGAAGACGCGATTATGGATTTACCACGTCACGGATGTAACCGCTGAGAAGACGATAACGACGCGTTTAATGCGACATACGGACGAACCGAACGCGACATCAGAAGTCGACGAAGTGTCGCTCCGAATTACTTGCCGTTAAAAGAACCAAGAGCAATGATTCCCGAATTTGACGAAACATCGCGACATAAGCTATTAGAATTCTTAAATGCATGAACGTACGCCGTCCAGGACATAAATCCCGGATGAAGAATCGTTAATTCGAGCGATTTTACATACAAAATTAAAGGGTAAAGCCATGCAAGATTTCGAGACACGAAATATCCAGACTTTCGACGAACTAAAGTAACAACTCGATACTTGTTATCAGTCTAAACAAAGTACTACACATTTACAAATGGAGTTTAATTCGTCAAAACAAAGGTCGAATGAAACCGCGCACGCTTTCGGACAACGCGTTCATTCACTGGCAATGAAATTGTACGATTCTATGATCAAAGGAGAAGAGCACTCTTCATCATCAAATTCAACAAACAATTCAAAAGCAAGCGTTAATAAATTTCCAAATCGGACTACGCGACGAATTAAAAATACTCGTATGCGCGCAACGATATACATAACGCTCCAAGAAGCGATAACGGGCGCGAGCGCCGAAGAAAAATTTATCGGACCGACAACGGCGAGAACAAACAACTTTGCTAATAAAAATAAAATCGAATCAAGTTACTCGCGACATAGTCGAAATTCGACCCCGCAATGCTTTAAATGCGGAAAGAACGGACATTACGAACGCGACTGTCGAAGTAACCGATACGCGCTCCCGAAACCGGAAAAACCTTCGCGGATAAACGAGATAAATAAATATTGCTGGCACTGCAAAAAGACCGGACACAGCCGCGACAAATGCTGGAGTCTGAACGGAAAACCAAAAGATAATACAAATAAAATAAAAGACGGTAACCAGAAAAAACCGCACGAAAAAATTATGCGCGACCGGAAGAATTCGTGACAACAAAGAAAGCACGCCGATAGCGCGAGTAGCAGCAGCGAAGACGAACAGAAGGAAGCGAGAAAGAAATAACTGCGATCTGCGTCCGAATATCGCGTTACGCATATTAAAGATATGCCGCGCACACAGAAAAAGATGGACTATTGTTAATAGCATTACCCATGCGACAAGCAAAAGACGATAAAGTATAGATGTTATACGATTCAGGATCGACCATCTCATTAATAAAATTAAATCAATTAAAGGACGACACACCCATATACGAAGATAAAATTGCGTTCACAGCCATAACCGGGCATAAAGTACACACAATAAGAAAGATGTACGCCACGATTAAAATAGAAGGACACAAGGCAAAACATGCATTTTACGTAGTAAGGGACGATATTCTATCAAATATGAAGGAATTCTAGGAATTGATTTCCTTCGACAACATTCGGTATCCTGCGATTATAATCAAAATCAATTAAAAATAGGAGAAGCCGTGCTAAGGTTCCATACGTTTAACAAAACAATCCTAAAACCGCGCAGCGAAACCATCGTAAAAGCGATAACGAAGCAAAATCGGATAGGAATAGTACGAGCAGAGGAAACCGCTCCAGGAATCTACCTTGGAAACTGCTTAGTAGAACCGAAGGATTACACGTGTCCCGTTAGTATCATAAATACAATCGATACGGAATACAGACGCCGAACGTCACACTCGAAGACATTGAACGCGAAATCGAATCCAAAATACACACGATACAAGCAAGAAAAAATTTTAAGCCTACTAGCTCGAGACAAATCTGACAACTACTACGCACGCAACATTTAAATACGGAAGAAAAACAGGCACTCCTACGGATATGCGAAGAATATTGCGATACATTTCAGGTGGACGGAGAACCACTGACGTGCACCGCGACGGTAGAGCACGAGATAAACACGCGCGCCGATTCCTCGCTGGTGAGCACGAGACCGTATCGTCTTCCCGATAAGCACAAGACGGAAGTAAATAAACAAGTGCAAGAAATGCTGAAAAACGGCATAATCCGAACAAGCGCGAGTCAATGGAACGCACCCTTATTAGTGGTACCGAAAAAGGCCGACGCATCCGGAAAACCTAAGCTCCGAGTAGTAGTAGACTTTCGGAAGCTAAACGATTTAACAATAGGCGATTCATTTCCGCTGCCCAATATCACCGAGATACTAGACCAGTTAAGAAACGCTAAATATTTTACCACACTAGACTTAGCGTCAGGATATCATCAGATACCGATGGCTGAGCAAGATAAACAAAAGACAGCTTTTTCAACGCCCTACGGACACTATGAATTTAATAGAACGCCGTTTGGATTGAAAAATGTGCCAACAACATTCCAGAGACTGATGAATTCAATTCTAACCGGAATGCAAGGACTTAAATGTCTAGTTTATTTAGACGACATCGTCATATACGGATCGAGCCTAGAGGACCACAATAAAATACTCAAGGAAATACTACAGAGACTTCGAGAAAATTATCTAAAATTGCAACCAGATAAATGCGAATTTTTACGCAAAGAAGTGTTTTATTTAGGTCACATTATTTCGGAGAATGGAATATCTCCGAATCCGTCAAAATTAACGGCAATAAAAGAATTTCCGACGCCGAAAAAAGTGAAGGATATACAATCTTTCATAGGACTAGCCGGATACTACAAGAAATTCATAGAAGATTTTTCAAAAATAGCCAAGTCACTGACGAAATTAACGAAGAAACAGAAAAATTCAAATGAACATCGGAACAGCAATATGCCTTCGAAATACTAAAAGAAAAGTTGATGACGGCGCCAGTGCTAGCATATCCAGATTTCAATCAAGAATTTATAGTGACCACCGATGCTTCCGACTATGCAATCGGAGCAGTACTGCCACAAGGAAAAGTAGGCAATGACCGGCCAATCGCTTACGCCAACAGAGTTTTATCGCGGGCGGAGCAGAATTACAATACAATAGAGAAAGAATTATTAGCAATTGTGTAACGGCAGGGCCGTTACTACAGGCCGTGTACCTGCAAATATATATATTTATATATATATACATATATATATATATATATATATATATATATATACCCGCACGAATCGCTTCATTCTACCCAGCACTACCTATCCTGCTACCGCTATCTCTCTCGGCTACCGCTATCTCTCTCGGCATGCTCTATCTCTCTCGCGGGATCCGCACGCGGTACCGACTCCCACCGCCGGACCAACGGCGCCCAATGGGGGACGCCGGCCGGGTATATAAGCCCGGCCGGCCGAGACATCGGGACCAGATCCTGTCCTGACATCCAACTCCTGACACCGATCTAACCATTACCTACCATCTCTTGGGGCTGAGGCTGAACTCAGCTTCGTCGAGTTGCACCGACGTTCTACCTGAAGTCGAGATTGCCCTCAACCCCGCCGGGATGCACCGGCTTCTGCCTCTACCTGGGGCCAAGGCTGCACTTGGCTCTGTCGGGCTGCACCGACATCCGTTGCTCAGGCAGTGCTCGACGTGACACTCGAGTCTGCCGGCAATACCTAGCCGCCTAACCTGACATTAGCTTGTAAGTGCATGTACAGACCGCGCTGTAGATATTTGCCACATGATATATATAAGTCCGATAGCTATAACTGCGATAGTAATAAGCCTGCTAGTCTTAAGTTTGTTAGTAATAAGACCGGTTAGTAATAAGTCCGCCAACTATACCCGCGCCGTAATAATAAGACCTGATAGTAATAAGCTCGCTAGTTATAACCGCACCGTAGTACTAAGTCTGCTAGAAATAAGGCTTGTTAGTAATAAGTCCGCTAGCTCTAACCGCGCCGTAGTCGCATGTAAATAAAACCGGTAACGATTGCACGCCGCACCTGTCTTACGCTTCTCGCCGCTTTGCGCCCATCGCTTTGCGTCTCCGCTTTGCGCCCCGCACCCGGCTACCAGCGACACCGCTCCACGCACGACATCACCCGGCCCTGCACTATCTCTCTACTGTATCTATCTATCTTGCTTTGAATAAACTATCTTTTCGCTTCACTCTGTGTTCTCGTAAGCCAGTGATGCCAGAAACAGGTCCCGCGGCTCACGGCTCAGCAATGGAAGGGGTAACGCACACAAGCGCGAACCGCGTACATGTGCCACATGTACGCGGCTCGCGCTTGTGTGCGTTACTCCTTCCATTGCTGAATCGTGAGCTGCGGGACCCGTTTCTGGCATCACTGTCGTAAGCTTGAGTCTCCCCTCCTTTCGAACCCGAACACCGACGAGCCGATCCGAGCGTCGAGCGAGGTGACCGCGTTACAATTGTATGGGCTGTAAAACATTTTAGGCCTTACGTATACGGTACGAAATTCAAAATCGTAACCGATCATAAACCATTAATCTGGTTATTTAATGTAAACGATCCCGGATCAAGACTGATCCAATAGACATTAAAACTCGAAGAGTATGATTATGAAATCATCCATAAAGCCGGACGAGCAAACGCGAACGCCGGTGCACTGAGCCACAATGTAACCAGAGAAGCGCATTAAACAGAAGAGGAAGAGCAAGAAATCCACGCAATAGAAGGAAAAACAAACTCCGACGAAGAAAAAATATACACAGAAGAAGAAGAAAAACAGATATTATACGAATATCATGATGCATCCACAGGAGGACATCAAGGAGTCGAACGATAAAAAGAATCCGCCTAAATTATAATTGGCCAGGAATAACAAAAGACATGGAAAAATACATTACAAAATACGAACTCTGTCAAAAAAAAATTAGTTATCGCGGAAAAATAAAGCACCGTTAATAATCACGGATACACTTTTTTTTTTAACAGAGGGGAAATGCATTCACGCATACCCCGCTTCGATGGAGTTCGAGGCGGAGTTATGTGGGACTCACCACCGGCTTAAACAAACAGCCGGGGGACTACCCACTAAAACCCCTCCGGGTGGCCTACTGCTGGGCGTTGATGAAGGCCTCTCCGGAAACTGGCATAAGCACTACTTCGGAGAGGCCTTCCGCCCGTGAGCCGTGCCTGCTGGGGGGGGGGGGAGTCTAGATCCCCCCAGAGTCCCCATTGTTATGGGGACTCCTACTCGTACTGGAGAGAGGGGGACCACCGCCCCTTTCACCCGCTCCCGCCGTTGGCGTGGCGGGGTGGGCGTGGCCGGGCTCGAGTACCCCACTCGGGTATCCGGCTACCGGGCCGGGCTTGGGATAGGGCGCCCGCGACGAATCGGGCGCCCCTCCCCCACTCCGCTGAGGCCCTGCGCTGCCACGGAGGAGCCGGTGAGGACCGGAGCCAATAGGCCCCAGGTCAACTCCCCCCGCGTACGCCCTCCCCATTGTTGGGGGGGGAGGTCTCGTGGGCTGCTGGGGACAGCAGTCCCCGCGCCCGTCGACCCCCCCCCCCCCGGGGGTGCCTCCGGGCACAACGGCTTGTCGTGCCTCCGCGGCCAGAAGACATAGAGGGGGCATGTCCTGCCAGCAAAAGGTACTCCCCGCGTCCCCCTCCCGCCTCCGACCGCGCCGTTCCGATAGAGCGCTCCCCGGCGTCCGCCGGGGAATCGCTCTCTCTCTCTCTTTCGGCCTCCTCCTTCTGGAACATAACCGCCTCACAGAAAGAGGAGACCGCTTCCAGGACCCCGCGCTCTCGAGCATCGCCGCAATAATGCCCGAGAGCGAGAGGTCATTTCCTCTGATACTTTGAGTAAGGACACGGCGCTCCTCTGCCCACGCCGGACAGAACTCCAGCGTGTTCTGCGCCGTGTCCTCACTCCCGTCACAATGGTGGCAGCGTGCATCTGCCTCGCGCCCGATGCGACACAGATAGGCCTCAAAACATCCGTGGCCTGTAAATATCTGTGCCGCACGGTACGACACCTCACCATCCGCCCTCTCCACCCATTTTATCAAACGGGGGCGGATGGCCTCGACGACGCGCATCCCCGAGTTATCTCGGGGATTGCAGAGGTTCTCGTCCCACCTCTTCAGCATGCGTCGCCGAGCCTGAAGCCTCACGGCGGCCCTGATCCTCGGGATCAGCTTGACGCTCAGCCCACCGAGCTCCCACGTACGCCAGTATACTTCGGCGTACATCTGAGCGTAGAGTTCGATGTGCGGCAGTCCCGCCAGTAGTGTGGCCGCCGTATGCGACACCGTCCGGTATCCGCGGATTACCCTGATGGCGACCCGCCTGAATATTCAGCGCAGCAACATAAGGCTGCGCCTACTCGCCATCAGGGCATCCACCCAAACCGCTGACCCATAAAAGGCCACCGCCTGGACGGTCGTCGCATATAAGCGGCGCACCTTGCCGTCCGGCCCCCCCAAGTTGGGCAGGAGGCGGCTTAAAGAGTGAGCCACCGCCTCCGCCCTGGGTCCCAGACGCTCAAAGTGGCCGCCGAAGCTCCAGGTTGCATCCAGGTAGAGACCCAAGTACTTAAGATGGGTCCCCACCCGGACGGAGGTGTCGTCCACCACGACATGGGCCGTTGTGGGGGGGGGGGGCTCCATGCTGAAAATTCCTGCCCCTCCGGTGTAAGAAGAACGCCTCAGATTTTTGAGGCGCTATTCCCAGACGCGAACGATGCACGCCACCGCCACGCTGACCGTGTACGGCATCACCCCAGCTATTACCCCCGGCCAGCACTATTGTGTCTTCGGCGTATCCGACGACACTGCAGTCGGGGGAGAGTGCAGTGCAATACCCTATTATATGCGAGGTTCCACAAGGTGGGGCCAAATACTGACCCCTGCGGAACCCCGCAATAAACTCCCCTTCCGCATGGGAGTACACCGCTATCGGTGTACTCCAACCGTCTGTCCCGGAAATAGGCTCCGAGGATCTCTACCAGGTAGGGGGAGGGAGGCCAAAGCTAGTAGCGGCCTCCCTCACCCTATCCCAGGGCAGGGTGTTAAACGCGTTGCGTATGTCTAACGCTAACGCCACCCTGCCCTCCTCCATAATGGCCTCCGCGAGGGACCGGACGCGCATAATCGCATCGACGGTTGAACGCCCCTCGCGGAATCCATATTGATCCTGGTGGAGTTCCATCTCTCCCCGGGACAGATGCCGGACGAGGCGGTTAACGATCACTCGTTTCAACATCTTGCCCGCCTCGTCCAACAGGCATATTGGCCGATATGCGGAAGGGGACTCCTTAGACCTGCCGCCCTTTGGGATGAGGACCAGTTTGGCCCTCACCTAATCTGGTGGGAATTATCCCTGTTTGAGGCAGCTTGTAAAGAGTTGCCTGAGTCGCTCGGACAGGTGCGCCAAGGCCAGAACCCAGACCCGGCCGGGGATACCGTCGGGGCCCTATTGCCCCGCACCCTTAGACGACGGATCACTCCGACCATTTTGTCCTCTGTCACCTCCAGGTCCTCGGTCCATGAGATGACGGATTTCTGGCCATCATTCCCTGAAAAGGGGGGACCCTCTGTAGGGAAGAGGGTTCCCAGGACGTCTAGGACCTGGGAATCGAGAGTTTCCGTCGCGGGGGGCGCCCATGGCCTCAACTTGTTTAATACAAGTTTATAGGGGCGCCCCCATGGTTCTGAGTTCAAGGAGCGTAGGAATTTGTCCCACGCTCTTGCCTTGGCCCGCCTGATCGCGGCGCTGAGTGCATTTCGTGCTGCTCGAAAACACTCATACGCCTGAGCCGTCCTCTCGGCGTCGTTACGACGGCGAGCCCGGGTGAAGCGGCGCCTGGCGGCTATCGAGGTTCGCCGTAATACGGCGATCTTCTCACATCATCAGTACGCCGCCCTGCGCGGGCGGGGGCTGGTCCGGGGCATTGCAAAGTCGCACGCGTCGTGTAGTGCGCCCCGGAACCAGTCTACCTCCTCTTGGATCCCCCGCCCCTCACCTACGGGGCACGGCCAATTGGCCGCGAGGACGGCTGCGATCAGCCTGTCCGAGCTGAGTTTCTTCAGGGCCCATCTCCGTGGTCGGGTATCTCCCCGATCCTGGAAGCGGCTGAGCACCCCTGGGCGGGCGGCGGTAAGGACCACCTCTATGTAGAGGTGGTACGAGAGTGTCTCCCACTCCGTCGCCATCCGCCAGCTGTCAACCATTCGCGCGGCGGCGGGGGTGGCCCAGGTAAGATCCGGGAGCGACTCCCACCGCACGAGGGTGCTCCTCGACCCTGTGTTCAACAGACACAGGCCGAGTGCCGCCGCCCAGTCCTGCAGGGTCTCGTCCCTGGCGTTCGTGGTCCGGGAACCCCAACGCACGGACTTGGCGTTGAAGTCCCCGGGCCACAATCACGGGACGGGGCAGCTGGCGGCGATAACAGGCCGCCACCCCGTCCAAAAACGCCTCGTATTGGGCGAGACCCATATTTGGGGAGATATAACATCCCAAAACGGAGATGGGCCCCCAACGAACCACCACTACTCTCCGTCTCGCCTCTACGGGCGTACAGCGGGGGAGTAGGGGGTCGTTCCTCCAAGTGATCGCGACGGAGCCCGCCCTGTCGCCAATCCAACATGGATTGGCTTCAGGGACTTGATATGGCTCCGCCGCAATCCCCAAACCACAACCACTCTCCGCCAGGGTGTGCAGGAAGAGGTCCTGCGCCCGGCCGGCGTGGTTGAGGTTTGCCTGCAATAGGCGCAGGGCCATTAATTAGTGGCCCTGTTTGGCATCGCCATCTCCACCTCAACCATAGAGGCGGGTGGAAAGGGAGCCTTCGTCCGGGCCTCCCGAGGGGGCCTCTTTTTCTTGGAGGCCTCAGAAGGGTCCCCCGTTTCGTCCGCCGACCGCATGCGGGTGTCGGACGTAACTCGGCCAGCCTAACTGGCTGAGATCCCGCTGCTGAGAGGGGCGCCTGAGGCCCCCTCTTGTACGGCCTCCTTTTAGGGGAGGTGCATCGTGCGCTCCCCACCCTATGGTCGGCCAGATGCCCCAACCCTGCGCAGACCGGGCACCTCACCTTTTCCGCGCCGTCGCGCGCCAGGTGACCCGGTCCGCCTCAGCGGTAGCAGCAGCCACTACGATCTGTAGGGCTGCTGCAGTGCTGCTGGACATGGCCCCTCTCAAAGCATCTAAAACACTTGAGAGGGCACTTGTCCAGCAGCTCCACGGAGGCCCGAGATCATCCGATTTGGATAGCCCGGGCCGTTGCCAACTTATTGGCTGCCCTCAAGGGACATTGGGCTCACACCGTGCCCATGCCGCGGACCGGAAATCTAAGGTCCCCGACCCGGACGTCCCCCGAGAGACAGCCCACCTCGCTCGCAATGGCCGCTACGATATCGGCGGCCGCCAACGAGCGGTCGAGCCCCCGGAGCCTCAGCTCGGCCTTGCGTATGGGGCGGGCAATTTTTACCCCATTGCTGCCGGCAAAGACCCGATGGAGGTCGGAGAACAGGGCATCGGCTCTCTGAGCGGCCTCTAGGGCCCTCCTCCTCCCCGGATCCCGGAAGCTCCACCACCATTGCCCCGGTGGCGGCCTCGCGTATACAGAGGGAGTCGATCCCCAACTTTCGGAGATCGTCCTCCCTCCGGGCCTTGGCCAGGGCGTCCTGGTACCCCCCGTCGGCGCAAGTGATGGTCATCGCGGCCGTACGGGAAGGCCTCCTCCTCTTGGCAGCCCCGAGGGCTGTCGCTTGCCCCGCCGCGGCTGCTGACCCCCCTTACCCTTCTAGGTTTGGGGGGCCCGCGCGGCGGGCGCTTTCTGCCCCTTACGCTGGGCCTGTTGTCCGGCCACAGCCTTCTGAACTCTCTTCTCCCTCCGCCCCACAACCCGCGCCCACGAATCGTCGCGGTGCTGTGCAGGCGGGGCCGGTAGGAAGGGGAACTGTCCCCCCCAGGTCACCGGGCGAGCGGCAGGGGCGGTGTTCGGCCCCCCGCCGCCCCCAGGCTGACTCGCGGGGTGACAGGAGGGGGTGGAGGCCCCGTGCCTCCTCCCCCAACCTTCCTTTTCTTGCGCCCCCCTCCTCGGCCCCGCACCGGCAACGGCGCAGGGGGCGGGGAAGCGCACCTCCCGCAGGAGATTTTCCGGGCGAAGCCGGCAGAGAGGTACGGGGGACTGCGCCCGGCGCATAGCATCGAGCTCCCCCCGCAGAACGCTGATCTCCTTTTGGAGCTCAGCATTCTTCTCCCCGAGGGACTTGAGGTCGTTCCTCAGGTGAGCAAGCTCCCCCTGACCCTCCATCTGTTGGGCCCACCCCGCAAGCGTGCTCGCCGCAACCCTAACAAGGGTCGCGGCCTCACGCAGCCTGCGCTGGGGAGAGCCTTTGAGGTTCCCAGAGCAGGCGGCGATCCATTCGATCGTCGCCGCCTCCTCCAGGCTCCTCGCCGCCACGTCGGGAGTTAAGGTAAAACCCAACTCCTCCGCGCAACGGGCCTCGAAGACCCGCAGCTCCTTGGTCGGGAGGGGAGGCGGGGTATCCTCCGATAGGGCCCTCTTGGCCTTCATTTCTCTCTCCCTCTCCCTCTGAAGGACAGTCTCGCGCTCCTTCTGTCGGAGCCCGACATGCTCCCCAGTTGTTGGGGGTCTCCCCTACCCCTCTTCTTCTGGGGAAAGGTGTCGGGGCCCTCCTCCCCCAGGGACTAGAAGTTCCCCTCCTCCCTCATCTGCGAAGCCCTCAACGATGTCGCCGGGGAGGGGCGGTAGCTGCCCTCCCGCGACACCACTTCCGTATTGAAGCCGTCCGGGCGAGTTTGGCTGGAACTCCGGCCCCGGCTCCCGTTTCTATCGTAGGGGTGTATCCTTGCGGAGGAGGATAGGGACCGTGACCTCAGCTTGGAGCTGAGGGGGCCAACTCTGTCCACCCTCTCCGCCACCACCCGCACCTCCTTCATCTCGGCGATAGTATGTTCACCCGCGGCGCTCGTCGGCAACGCCGCGGATAGCCCATCGCTCGATGACGACACGGGGGGCACTAGGACTGTATCCCCCCCCCCCGCCGGACTCTGTGGGTTCCAAAACCCACTGAGTCGGTAAGGTTGTGATTTTTCTTGTCGTCCATCATTTGGTATCGAAAGAAGATGGTTTAATTCGGTGTATCCTTCACCTAGGCCAGTTGGCTTCACCACGCCTGACGAGCCTGGCCTGCCTGGGATTTTTTAGCGAAGTTACCTTTTTCTCCAACGCGCTCGATCGAACGTCCCAAAAAGACACACAACACCCCTCCCCCTACCCACAGAAACCCCAACACCCACCCCACCCATACCCACAATACCCAAACACCCCCCGAAAAACCAATACAACCCCCCACAAAAACCCCAAAAGCCCCCCTATAACCCCCCACAATACCCCAAATCAATCCACATCATTCACCCGAAATAAACAAGTATAAACTACACTCATAACTTGATCGAGTCGTTTGGCACACTCTTAGACCCCTTCTAAACAAGCGAAGGGGAGCCCCTCCACCACGTCAAGGTGGTGTGCCATCGGAGGGGAAAAATGTAAAAGGTCCCTTGACTCGGACCGTTCCTCGCGTGGCCCCCCTCTGTTCGCCGGGGGTCGTAACTCATGCGGTACCATTTCCGCCTCAACGTGGGGAGCCCGCCCATCCTCGGTTTTTTGTCTCCAATTTTTTATAGTAGGGTGAGGCAGATTCCCACTAGACGGACGCCTGTGTTGGCTTTCAGGCCGCCACCCGAAACGTGACCCTCGCATGCGGGCCCCCCCTCCCCGCGGCGAAACGAAGGAAGAAAGGCACCCCCACCTGGCAAGGGCGGGGAAGCCGACCCGCCCGGGCGCGTACCATCCCACCGGTCAGGCCACGCTATTTACAGGGTGTTTACCACGCTGAAACATCCCTGCCCCGGCTGTCTCCGAGTTTTTATACGAGGGGGAAGGCAGACTCCTGTTTGTACGATGTGTGGCATCGGGACCCAAGGCGCGAAGACTCGAGGGTTGATTCCTTCCACCATCCATCGTCCCTACCCGTGTCCCTGCCTCCGAGTTTTTATCCGAGGAGGAAGGCGGATCCCTGGGGGTCAGATGTGTTGTGTCGGAACCAAAATTCCTTCCACCCCACATCCTCCTCATGCCACCGTAATCACGCATTTATACAGGGAGATCTGCCCTGTATTTAACTCCGTATGTTTCCCTTTCGGGGACCACACAGCACAAAAATTCTACCCGTATCCCCATACACAAAATAAGGATGTCTACGCCCTAGTCGCTTTCGAGATTATACAGGGTGACGCGGACCCCTGTTTGGTTGGCGAGCGGATTCAAAACCAAAGTCCGTTCACCACTCGCCTCCCCTGGGGGTGTTTTGCCATACTGCAATAACACTCCCAGCCCGCTGCCTCCGAGTTTTTATACGAGGGGAAGGCAAACCCCTGTTTGTGAGATGTGTGGCTTGGGGCACAAGGCGCGAAGACTCGAGTGTTATTTCCCCCTACCCGTGTCCCCGCCTCCGCGTTTTTATACGAGGGGGAAGGCGGACCCCTGTTCGTACGATGTGCAGCATCGGGATAAAAATCCGTCAGCCATCCATCGCCTCCACCGAGTGCCACGAATTTGTAGGGAGGCACAACCCCTGAACACTGCCATCTCATGCACCCCTTTCGGGGCACATGCCATGACAGTCACTTACCCGAGCTCCCAATGTGGAGTTAAAAAGCTAACTAAGCGAGGAAATGACTATTCCCAGGAGGATCGTCGGACACAAGGCCCGCCTCCCCCCAAGCCGTCACTCCCCGTAACACTCACCCAGAAGGGGGAAGTGCTTCGGCTTTATTACCATCTGATTTGGGACTTGAGCCAAGCTATGGGTCCCTCCTCTTCCGGTAAGCCGGCCCAGAGAATAAATCGTCCTGGCTTTGCACACTAGTGCACGCGTGACCCCTTTGGGGCGACAAGACCACCCCCCGCCCATGCGGGCGGCTTAAGGACACTCCTGGCCCCAATCTACTAATCGAGCGATCGCCCGGTTTTCGACTGTGACCGCCGCATCCGTAGAGACAACCAAGCCGCCCCGCCAGAACCCAGATATGTACATATCGATATGCATATTCTGCCCGAAGCCCGTCCAATTCGGTTTAAAGAACCGTCCCCTAGATTCCAAGATCGCCACCGTAGGCGCTAATATAAGCGAATTACGATCAACGCGTACGCGCACCTGCCAGTTATATCGATATATCTACTAAAAATAAAACGCCTAATCAGTGATGCCAGAATTGCCACGCTAGCAACACGCAACCGTAGTGGAGGGGATGACGCACACAAGCGCAAACCGCGTACGTGTGAGCTCGGCGCTTCGGCTGGCTTCGGACAGCAGAAGAGGACAGACATACTGTTTTCTGTCTCTCTCCTTCTTATCGAGCCGGCACGAAGACCGGGCGGTACACGTCGCTTGGTTGCTTCTCGATTGTCGCTTCTTACTATGCCTTAAATGTTTTTTTCAGCCTTTTCGTATGAGATATATTATTTATTATATATCTATTATATAATATAATTATGATTAAGATACGTATATAAATTACTTAAAGTTTTTAATCCATGTAAAAATGCATTTTAAATCGATGATTTGAAAGAAGGAATATCCGTGTGGAGACAACAAAAGGAAAAATCATACATTTTATTGTACGAAAAATGTATCGATTTTCCTACAAATGATTAAAAATAATGAAAAGTACTATAAGAAAGTTTAAATATTTGAAAAATATGTCATATAATAATATTTAACTTTAGTTTCTATACATATATATTTACAATATCGTTATGATACACAAACGTATATACGGACCACATATATATGTTTGTGTCGTTGTCAAACAATACTGAATGATGATTTTCCACACCACCTATATGAGGTACCACCAATGGCGCGTAAGATTTTCTGATGATGGTTTCATCATATGTAATAAAAATATTTCGTGCAACACACATGTGTTTTAAGACATGCGAATTCTGCGTGTCACAAAAATAATATTTAAAAAAATACTTTATTAGATAATATTGATATAAGTTCACATAAAAATACATCAAAATATAAATATAAATTTAAAGCACAATGGCTAGAGATCGAATTATTTCAGCCATGCTTACGTGAAATATCAGATGGCATTAATACATTTTTTTGCTCATTTTGTAATAAATCTATGATTGGTGATTTATCTCACATTTATCGTCACGCAGAATCCGAAGCACATATAAAAATATATAAAGAAAAGAAGACAGAAACAATGAACATAGATGAAAATATCAACATGATGGATGACTCACTTTAGCCGTTTGAAGACCGGAAAAAATCAGCAGAAATTCGATATGCCGCATTAATTGCTGATAAGAATATTTCGCATCAAACGGCAAAAGATATCCTTAACTTTTTTTAATAAATAGGAAAAGATCCTAACGTATTAAAAAGTATGAGTATGGGTCGAACAAAATGTAAAAATATTATTTCGAATGTATTGTGTCCGGTCGAGACGAACCGTGTGGTCAACAGCATTCAAACTACTAAATTTTCCATTTTTATTGATGAAACATCTGATATTTGTAATGAAAAATGGATGACGTTTCTTGTACGGTATGTTGATCCTGAAACATTAGACATTCGCCCGCAATTAATTAAATTAATTAATATTGACGCAAAAAATAGTAGCGCGGAAAAATTATTCAATGCATTTAAATGTGAAATGTGGAAATTAAACATTCCATTTGGAAATATTGTTGCCTTGTCATGCGACAATGCATCTGTCATGACAGGTAAACATCTCTCATTTAAAAAAAAGTTAGAAGAATTTTGTACAAATTTATTAACATTTCCATGTCCATGCTATTCCGCGGCATTAGCTGCACATGCTGCATGTGCTAAAATACCGGAATATTGCGAGGAGTTTTTAAAAAAGATAGCAAATTATATTAATAGTAGTCCTAAGCGTGCTGCTATTTATGAAGAATTTACTGAATGTTTTCAGGAAACAAACCATAAAATTTTAAAATTATCTACTACACGATGGCTATCTCACCATTCATGTGTTGTGAGACTTCATGATACTACGAAGCTTTTTTTGACTGAAATGGTTATAAGTAAAAAAACTAAATCAGGAGACAATTTATTATCTGTGATGGAAAATCCGGATGTAAAAGCATATTTGTTATTTTTAAAGCATATTTTAAATTTTTTTAATTCTTTTAATGCATTTTTTCAAGCTGTGGAAACAAGAGTTCACTTGTTGCAGCCAAAGTCATTGGAACTTTTAATAAGAATTTCCAAACATTTTTTGAAACCAGAGCTTGTAAAAAATGTATGTAATGATTTTAAATTTTCTGAAAAAGAAAACCATAAATCTTTAAATGATATAAATTTAGGATATGAATGTGAAGAATATCTCGAAAGTTTAATTAAAAAAGGACACGCAGACATAATTGGAAATGTTCGAGATAATTGTCTGCAATTTTACGTGACTGCTGCCGAGGAAATTAGTAAAAGATTGCCCATTAAAGATAAATTTTTATGTAAATTAACAGCTTTCCAATTCAACACAGCATTATGTAGTATTAACAGAGAAACATCATTTAATGATGTTTCTTTTATTGCTCAAACCCTCGGTGGCTTTGACGAAAATGCTTTAAAAAAAGAGTGGCATACTTTACATCTAGATTTTACAACAGCAGAAAAAGAACATCTTTCAAAATTAAACTTTGATGAAATGTGGAAAGAAATTTTAAAACGTACATATCCCAATATGAAGTCTCTTTTGAATGCTGTTAGATCACTTCCAAATTCAAATGCCGACCCAGAAAGAATGTTTTCTTTGCTATCAGATTTAAAAACAAAAAAAAGAAATAAGCTTTCGTCTGCATATATAAACGCTAGTTGTGTGTTAAAATCAGCATTAAAAGCAAGAAAAGAAACAGTTTTAGATATGGAGATAAATGAAAACCATTTGTCTCTCATGTCATCAGACAAATTATATTCTATTTGTCCTAAGAAAAAGAGCAGTTTAACACTATATGCTGCTGATAATGATATTGCTAGTACTTCCGTTACTAATATGCAATAGTAACGTTTAAAATAAAATAAATAGTATTATTTATGGCATTATTATTTATATAATACAATAAAGAGCTTTTCTCGCGTTATGATATGTTCGTAAAACAAATTTTGTCTGTAATAGACATCATACTTGTAAAAGCAAATGTGCAAAAAAATTGTTGTCACTAATTGACATCACACTTGCAAAGCAAGTGTGTAAAAAATTGTTGTCACTAATTGACATCACACTTGCAAAAACAAGTGTGTAAAAAAATTATTGTCACTAATTGACATCACATTTGCAAAAGCAAGTGTGTAAAAAAATTATTGTCACTAATTGACATCATATTTGCAAAAGCAAGTGTGCAAAAAATATTCTATAAATGACAGATACAATAGAGCATATTATATAATCTAATGTGGTATGATATGTCTACAAGCGAAGATCCACGTTAAAAAAATCTTACGCGCCATTGGTGGTACCTCATATAGGTGGTGTGGAAAATCATCATTCAGTATTGTTTGACAACGACACAAACATATATATGTGGTCCGTATATACGTTTGTGTATCGTAACGATATTGTAAATATATATGTATAGAAACTAAAGTTAAATATTATTATATGACATATTTTTCAAATATTTAAACTTTCTTATAGTACTTTTCATTATTTTTAATCATTTGTCGGAAAATCGATACATTTTTCGTACAATAAAATGTATGATTTTTCCTTTTGTTGTCTCCACACGGATATTCCTTCTTTCAAATCATCGATTTAAAATGCATTTTTACGTGGATTAAAAACTTTAAGTAATTTATATACGTATCTTAATCATAAATATATATATAATATAATAGATATATAATAGATAATATATCTCATACAAAAAGGCTGAAAAAAACATTTAAGGCATAGCAAGAAGCGACAATCGAGAAGCGACCAAGCGACGTGTACCGCCCAGTCTTCGTGCCGGCTCGATAAGAAGGAGAGTGACAGAAAACAGTATGTCTGTCCTCCTCTGCTGTCCGAAGCCAGCCGAAGCGCCGAGCTCACACGTACACGGTTTGCGCTTGTGTGCGTCATCCCCTCCACTACGGTTGCGTGTTGCTAGCGTGGTAATTCTGGCATCACTGCGCCTAATATGCACGCCGAAATACGCATATAACGAAAATATATACGTATATATGCACAAATATGTGCACACGCATATTAGAATACTCAGAGTATCCAATTCTAAAATAAATCTAAAAATTCCTAATATAAATCGATATTTTATTCTAAAGTGGCCGTTAAGATAGCTGCCAGTGCTCTTATTGGCAAATTAAACTTTAATTCCAAGATGGCGGTCAATATGGCCGCCTATAAATGAAGAACCCCGCACTAATCATATGGAAAATCTGTCCCGGTCAAATCAATTGGTTTTTACATATGTTGTAACTTATGACCTACTGAACAAAAGATGTAATGGGCACAAAGCTCAATAATGGACAGTTATCGAGTTATAACCAGTCAAACATGAAAAATTCGGGCTGCCGAATAGTCAAATCTCGGAAGGTATTGATTTTTGCTTCCTCATAGAGGAAGCTTTGTTTTCGTGACAAAATTTTTTTTCGAGTTTTCTATGCCAATGTGTTTAAAATGTTCCAAAACGTCGGAAAATCATATTCCGAAAAAATGTCTGTATGTGTGTGTGTGTGTGTGTGTGGGGGGGGGGGGGGTGTGGGTGTGAGTGTGGGTGTGGGTGTGGGTGTGGGTGTGGGTGTGTGTGTGTGTTTGTGTGTGTGTGTGTATGTACGCGATATTTTGTACAACCTCTAACTTCCGCAATTTTTGAGATACCGGGTTAATTTTTTTTTACATGGATAGAGTATCATTTAAAGATTGTTGGTATTGAATTTGGTGAGAATCGATGAAAAGGCTCATTTTTTATAAAATTTTTAATTTTTTGAGAAATGTCTGTATACATTGTAACTTTCGCAAATTTTGAGATATCAGGTTAAATTTTTTTACATGAATAGAATATTATTAAAGGATGATTGGTACTGAATTTGGTGAGTACCGGTGAAAGGGTTCATTTTTTATAAAATTTTGAATTTTTTGAAAAATGCCTTTACACGCTGTAACTTTCAGAAAATTTGAGATATTGTATTAAATTTTTTTAGATGAATAGAGTATTATTAAAGGATGTTTGATATTGAATTTAGTGAGGATCGGTGAAAGAAATCATTTTAATTTTTATTTCGCTCACAAAGCTTCCTCTATGAGGAAGCAAAAATTGAAAAATCCGCATGCTTAAAGCAGCTTAAGCATTGTAAGATAAAATGATGAGGAAGCAATGTGCAAATTTCTAATTTGCACGACTCTACTTGTTTTGAAAAATGTTTGAAACAAACATAGTAGGGTTTTACAAAATCTGTTAGTTGGTGACATTATTTGTGAATTTTGAATGACCTTGAAAAGCTCCGTGAACAAAAATCTTTATGTGTCACAGCAGAGATAAGCACCCCACGGTTCGTCACTCCCGTAGTATTTTTTGACTCCAAACCCTCTCTGCTGTGTGTGTATGTGTGTGTGTGTGTGTGTATGTGTGGGGTAATTAAATAAATGATCTTATTGTATATTACTCATTATTTGGATCCTGCTATGGTGGTCTCTGAGCGGCATCTAATATTGTGTTCAATAATGATGAAGAGGGATAACGAACATTGGGCTGGTGTCGTGCATATCCTAAATACTACAATACGCTGGTTACATGTGCACATGTACCCACAGTCCGTGCGCCTGACTTACAGGTGCAGTAATAACCAAAAATCGCCTCCCTCTCATCATCTATATTATCTGCATGTCTTATGTTGTAAGCTATAAATATTTGATGTTTTGTAGCATTACGGAATCGTGAAAACACTCGCACCCTTATGAAACCTTGTTCATCAAACAACGAATCCAATTGAAATTCTTCTTGTGCATCACGCTGCATCTTATCTTGAATATAAGATCTTGCTAGACGAACCTGAAATGTACCAATAGTCAAATCTCGTAAATCTCGGTCCTTATCTCTGCTGTGACACATAAAGATTTTTGTTCACGGAGCTTTTCAAGGTCATTCAAAATTCACAAATAATGTCACCAACTAACAGATTTTGTAAAACCCTACTATGTTTGTTTCAAACATTTTTCAAAAAAATCAATACCTTCCGAGATTTGACTATTCGGCAGCCCGAATTTTTCATGTTCGACTGGTTATAACTCGATAACTGTCCATTATTGAGCTTTGTGCCCATTACATCTTTTGTTCAGTAGGTCATCAGCTACAACATATGTAAAAACCAATTGATTTGACCGGGACAGATTTTCCATATGATTAGTGCGGGGTTCTTTATTAACTATTATTACATGCACTAAAAATAATAGCCAAGATGGCGGCCAAGGCGGCCAATAATAATCAAATTCGCGGATAATCCCTAAATCTCAAAATGGCCGCCAAGATGGCCGACCATACACGTACGCGACCCACAGGCATATAGAATGGACTATGCGATAGACAAACGCGCGCTCGCTGTAGAAAGAGAGATACTATATGGGAGGCCTATTTTGTCTCTTTTCCTAGCATCTCATTGGTGATTTTGTCCCCCTTCATATAGAAAATTACCAATGAGATGCTAGGAAAAGAGACAAACATAGGCCCTCCATATAGTACCTCTCTTTCTACAGCGGGCGCGCGTTTGTTTATCTCGCAATGCTCAATCCAGTCTATATATCTATGACGCGACCCGACCTAGTATACTAAAACCTTGGATTCCAATATGGCCGCCAAGATGGCGGCCAATATGGCCGCCTTATCGATATATTTTGACAGGTCCAAAAATCCATTGAAATCGTATAAAATAACGATTTTGCCGGACATTTCGGACCACTACACTAACCTGGCTCACATTCCACATTGACCAACGTCCACCCTACGGCCGAAAAACCTCCACAAATGTGACACTTATCCGAAACTGATAGGCGATGACACAAACGACAAAATCACTCATATCTCGCGCATTATCACACGGAACAGACCGTCTTCATATATTTACGTGTAAAATCACTCGCGGAACACTTTAAAAACAATTTCGAGCTCCGAAAAAGAATCCGAACGATTGAAATACTTAACGACGGCAAGAGCTCGATCCAACACGTCCGACACCCACGGCAGCCATCTTCACGGATACACCTACTGTTCGAGAGCGACTCCGTTGTAAGCGCGATAAAACGCAAGGATTTGCGGAAGGACTTGACGTCACAAAAAAGCACTCACGACTTTCTAATTTTGTGTCTTTAATAATAAAATGAACGGTAATGTCAATTAACGTGAATTTTCAACAGTTTTACACAAAAATAATCTCAATGCACGACTAATTACAACGGTATTCAAAAAGTCTAAAGAAAAATTGTCCAAAAACGAGCGGTTGTCTTAAATGCGGTGTATCACGAGAAATAGCGGTTATCAAAAGAAAAGTAGCGGTTATCAAAAAGCGATGAATCGTATGCGGTTACTCTGCGCGTTCTAAGCGAGTGTGTGTGCTCCTTGCGAGCAGGCTCTTTTATATTTTTCGAGCAACGATCCTTAACGTTGCTCGCCGCCAATGGTATTACTCCACTTTGCGATGTTCAAATTTCTAACGGGGCGCCGAGTTTAATTGGCCGCAGCGCGATATTTCGCGTGAATTTTGGCGCGAGATCGAATTTCGCGCAGGCGATAGGCAGGCGGCTTATACGTCACGGCCTCGCGTGTGTCGGTACCGCATATCGAGCGCTCAACCGTCGAGGTTGTTTGCGCACTTATTTTGATACTTGTTTGCGACATGGGCTCGGTTATTATCACAAAAACTCTGAAAGACAATAACATTAGTCGACCTGTTAGTATTTTTCGACTTTGAACTGAAAGATGTTTTAACAATTTTGCTATGCCCATGCCGCAATGCAAAATTGGATTTGATGTAATTTTTAATGTTTCGACGCGATCTCAAACATTCCCGCCCGCCTCGGCACTTCGTGGCGAAATAAGTTCGCGTGCCACTGAAGAGGTGTCGCGAGTTGGTTTAATAGGCACGATTGATTCCGATTTTCGATGGAATGCGTGATTGAGTGACGCGTGGCGGCCAGCGGGAGTGCGGGAGTTATACCTCATTCATTAATTGTATATCGCATGTTGTGTACGGTTACGTACGAGCGTGTTGTGAATCTGTTTCCAGCATTAGTGAATCGTGTGATTTTATGCGAGTGAGCGGAATGAAAATCAAAATGCGTTGGCCGTAGATCATGCAGTTGCGCGTGAATTTATATAGTTTTAAGATGCGATGGTTTATGCAAGTGAAGTGCCAGTGGTGCGTTATGACAGAGCTAATCAGATTCAAGTGAAAGTGAGGGAAAGGTTGTGATGCGAGGGGGTGTATCATGATGACGCCACGACTCTGGTTGACACGATGAACCGCGCGGTAAGTAATTACATAATGTTCTTTTTATTTTTTCTAAACCATAATATGTACTGTGATTAAATGGAGACCGGGAGAGAAACAAAGAGGGGGGTTGAGGCTGTTGTGCGTGGATCACGCCTCTTTGACTGGCAGCAACTCGTCGGTGACTCCAGGAAGCAGTACAATTTTGGCGAGTGGTCGAATAAGCTCTGACGTAGGCGTCCTGATGGTCACCACGCGGACGACTCCTTCGTCTTCGGGGTGCAGTTTGATGATTCTGGCGAGGGGCCATTTGGTTGGCGGGGAGGTTTCCGAGCGAAGTAGGCAGAGGGTGCCGACGTTGGGATCCGCCTTGAGTTTCAGCCACTTCGGTCGAGAGGTAAGTCCATGCAGATATTCTCGCGACCAGCGATGCCAAAAGTGATCCCGCATTCTTTGTATGAGTTGCCAACGAGTCAATGTTGTTTCCTTTGTTTCCCCGAGCGATGGTGCTGGCACGGCGAGCAAGGGCGCTCCGATTAAGAAGTGTCCTGGAGTTAGTGCCGAGAAGTCGTCAGGATCATCTGATAACGCTTGGAGCGGCCGAGAATTTAAGCAGGCCTCCACCTGAGCGAGGAAGGTGCTGAGCTCCTCGAAGGTTAATGTGGCTTCCCCGATGACTCGTCTCAGGTGATGTTTCGTGGACTTCACGGCCGCCTCCCAAGAGTCCCCCGAAATGTGGTGCAGCAAGTGGATTGAAGTGCCACTTAATGCGATCGGAGCTCGTGGCTTGTGTGATGCGGCGGCCGTTGGTCGAGGACGCGCGAAAGAGCTCTCGGAGCTCTCTTTCCGCTCCGACGAAATTGGTGCCGCAATCTGAATAAACATCCGAGCAGAGGCCTCGACGCGCGGTGAAGCGGCGGAAGGCAGCAAGAAAGGCTTCCGTCGTGTAGTCCGACACGACCTCAAGGTGCACGGCCTTGGTGCAAAGGCACACAATTACCGCGATGAAGCCCTTGTATGCGCGGTGTCCTCGCCCTCTGGTTGTTTGTATGAGGATCGTGCCGGCGTAGTCCACGCCGGTGCGAAGAAAAGGGCGCCCTGGAGAGGACTCGTCCTCGCGGAAGGTTGCCCATGAGCGGTTGTGGCACAGCGGCTCGCCAGCGAGTGCACGTCACGCACCGCTGTAGCAGCTGTTTCACGACGGCCCTGCCTCGAGGTATCCAGTAGCGGAGGCGGATTAAGCCGAAGGTTAGCTGCATTTCTCCGTGCAGCGTTCGCTGATGGCAGGATTCGACGAAAAGCCTAGTTAGCCAAGACATCGGTGGAGCGATCATTGGATGTCGCTCGTCGTGCGACAAGATCGCGTGCTTAAGGCGTCCGCCTACGCTCAACACGCCGGTGTCGTCCAAAAATGGATTAAGCCTAGCTAGTGAGCTTCGATTGGCGACAGTGCGGTTGGCCGCAACGGCAGCGATTTCGGCAGCATAATGAAGCTGTTGCACCACTCTGAGCCAGAGGGACAATGCATTGTCGAGCTCGGCTGGCTGGAGCGATGATGTTGCGTTGCAGGAAGATTGTCTTCGGGAATCTTTGCGTCGCCACCGAAGGCACCAAGCGGTCACTCTGAGGAGTCGGTGCAACGACGAGAATTGGAGCAGGAATTCGGGCTCGGTCTTGATCTCGGCGGCGATGTTGAACGTGGTGGTCTTCATCTCGGGTAGTTCGTCACTGTGAGTCTCTGGGCTCTTGTCCGGCCAAGAGGTCTCATCTTTGCAGAGCCAGGCAGGACCCGTCCACCACAATGGATGTTGGATGAGCTCGCTGGGTGCTATCCCCCGGAACGCGCAGTCGGCTGGATTGCTTCGCCCGGGCACGTGTCTCCATTGAGCATCCGGTAGCAGCAGCTGTATTTGAGAGACGCGGTTGGCCACGTAGGTCTTCCACCTCGAGGCGTGTCCTTTGATCCAATGTAGCGTTACTTTGGAGTCCGACCAGAGATATGCTGGAGCTGTGGAAAAATTCAGTGACGCGCGTATGTGGTGAGTAAGGCTCGTTAATAATGAGGCCGCGCAAAGTTCAAAGCGTAGTGAGACTTGTCTTGGTGCGACTTTGCTCTTTGCAGCCAGCAGATGGATCGATGTAGCGCCTTCAATCGAGGTGCGGAGGTACAGGACGGCCGCGTAGCCTCTCTCCGATGCGTCGGCGAAGCCGTGGATTTGGACATTCGACCTTTCGGCTCCGGTTTGGAGCCAGCGTGGAATGCGGACGCGCTCGAGCAGAGGGAGCTCCTCGAGGAGGAATCTCCATTGGAACGTGTCTGCAGGTGGAAGCGGGGAGTCCCAGTCCAGCCCTTGCAGCCAAGCGGACTGAATTAGGACCTTGGCGCGGATTACTACTGGGGCTAGCCAGCCCAACGGGTCAAACAGGCGCGCGGTCTCAGCGAGGACGCGCCTCTTGATGAATTCAGTCACTGTGCGTGGTTGAATCGCGAATACGAAGTAATCGTCGCGTGGATGCCATCGATTGCCCAAAGTGGAGTGACTCTCGTCCTCCCAAGCGGTGTTTTGAGGAGTCGGTGCTCCTGCGGAACGCCCTCGAGAATTTCCTCGAGGTTCGCGGCCCATTTTCGCAGCGGGAACCCGCCCGCCATGCAGAGCTCGCGAAGCTCGGACTGCACTAACGTCGCGTCGGATAGCGTATTCGCCTCCGTGACGATGTTGTCGACGTAGCAGTCGCGTCGTAGCGCGGCTGCTCCTTGAGGAAAACGGGATTCCTCGTCATCGGCGCGCTGGCGTAGAGTCCTGATTGCCAAAAATGGCGCACACGCGAGGCTGTACGTCACGGTGTTTAGTCTATACTCGCGGATGTCACCGGTGACTTCGTGCCGCCAAAGCACGCACTGATAGTCCCGGTCGTCCGGATGGACGAGAATTTGGCGATACATATTTTCGATGTCTGCCATGACAGCGAATCGGTGCCAACGCAGAATGACGTCCGTGAGCGCGGGGAGCAGGTTCGCGCCGACTAGGAGCTGAGAGTTCAGCGATTCACCGGACCAAAGGCGCTGCGACCCGTTGAATACTACGCGGAGTTTTGTGGTAGCACTTGATTCACGGAGTACTCCGTGATGCGGTAGGTAGCACCTTTATCCTGGTTCGCGAAGGTTGACGGCATCCTCACCTGACTCATGTGTTGCAGGTTCTCGTATTCCTGCATGAACGAGCGGTATAGTTCACCGAACTGGGACGCCGTGCCGCACTTTCGCTCCATTGCAGACAGAAGTTTCTCGGCTGGCTTGCGGGTTTCGGTGAGGTTGGTTGGAGTGGCGGAGAACGGCAGCCTGACGATGTACTGCCCGTCAGCGGCACGCTTGTGCGTGCGTGTAAAAATATCTTCGCACCTTTCCTCTTCGGGTGCGAGAGCGGCGGGAGAAGGAGGAACTTCTTCTTGCTCCCAGAAGCGGCGCACCAGTTCGACCAAGTCGTGGTCTGCGGTGCATTGTAGTGAGCTGCGGTGGCCGTGCAGAGCTGCCACGCCGCAGCCTCCTGACAGAATCCATCCTAAGGTGGTCTTCTGTGTCATTGGAGCTTGAGGTCCTCCCTTGCAGAGTCCGTCCTGGAAAATGAGGGAGCAGACTTCAGCCCCGAGAAGCAGCTCAACTGGATCATTCGCCAGGTACTCCGGATCCGCCAATGGAAGTCCCTTGATATGTTGCCAGATCATGCGGCATTTTGTTGTGGAGCCCTGGTATGACAAGAGGCGGGGTAAGATAAAGGCGACGGCGGTGAGCGTTGCTCCTGTGACCTTCGAAGTAAGGTTCAGCGTCACCTTTCCGCGTGTTGCTCCGGATTGAGACCCTCCGATCCCGAAGATTTAAACTGCGGAGTGCGAACATCGCAGATGCAAGCGTTGCACCAACGATTCCGAGACAATGGACACCTCGGATCCCTGATCGATCAGGACTCTGACAGCGTGAGACTCTCCGTAACGGTCGGCGACGAGCGCACGTGCGGTCGCGAGAAGTATTGCTTTGAGGTCATCGGCTGGTTTTACGGCGGAAAGTGCACTTGCTTCAGCGGATATCGACACGACGTAAGCGTCATGGAGCATCGAATGATGCCGAGCCTTGCACGTTCAGCAGTTCTTGGTCGACTGACATTTGGCAACTGGATGATTGCCAAGGCAATTAAAGCACAGTCGATTGGCTTCGATGAAAAACCGATGCTCGTTGGCTGGCTTCGCCTTGAACTGGCTGCACACCATGATCGAATGCCGTTTCTTGCATAACGCGCACTGTGCTGAATTGAATTCGCGTTTCGTGAAGTGCGATTTAGCGGAACGCGATGAGTCTCCTGAGGTTTTCGCGGTGCTCGTTTGCTTTGCTGCCATTAACGTGAGCATGCGCTTGGTGATGAACTTCAACAGCACGTCGTGGTTCGGTGGGTTTGAAGAGTCGCAGGTTGAGGACTCCCATTCCAAGCGCGTGCGAGAATCAAACAACTCAACAACCAAAAAATTAAAAAGATCCATGCAGTGTGAGTTGATTGGCCGCCCGATGCTCTCCTGCGCGTTCACGGCGGTCGTTACGGCGTGATAGATTCGGTTGAGTTCTTCCGCGGTCTCTCCCTTCATTTTATTTACAGCGGTAAAGGCGGCGAAATTAGAGCGTATTAGCTCCTTATTTTCAAAATGCTTTTTTAAGAGCGCCCATGCTCGGTCATAATTTTCGCCAGTGACTGGCAATGGCCGAATTAACCTTTCAGCGGGCCCTTGGGGACACGACTGAAGGTAGTGCAATCGCTCAATTTTTGAGATTGCGGAGTTGTCGCCGATCACGGAGAGAAACAGATCGCGGAACGAAGGCCAATCCTCAAACGCGCCCGAAAATTGCGGCAATTTGATACGAGGTAACGCGGTTTTCATCGAATGGTCTCTGGTTTGCTGCTCGGTTGACGCAGTCGAAGTTGACGGAGCAGTCTTGTAACGGTCTTGTATGCGGAGAGCGCACTACGTTGTTGCACATAAGTATTTTCGACGGTGTCAAAAAATTCAGTGGTGTACTCACTCTCGTCGTATTTTTCCTTGTAGCAGGCGCGGATGCTCTCATGCTGCATCTCGAATTTCGCCCACAGTTGATCCAGGATCTTGATTCTGGTTTCGATCGCGCCGAGATTGATGCCGCTTGCGCCCAGTTTCTTTAAATTGTCCATGGACCAGGACATGCGACCGTGGATGTCACGCTGAGCGCTGATCAAGGTGCTCAAGTCCATGCTCATGATGACTAATTGAGTTTTGTTTTACAGGAAGTCACTGAACTTCTCCGAAGATCACTCACAAACGTGTGGTTGCCGGTGAAGATCCGGCTCGAAGGACCAGAAAATGTTCGAGAGCGACTCGGTAACCGCGACAAAACGCAAGGATTTGCGGAAGGACTTGACGTCACAAAAAAGCACTCACGACTTTCTAATTTTGTGTCTTTAATAATAAAATGAACGATAATGTCAATTAACGTGAATTTTCAACAGTTTTACACAGAAATAATTACAATGCACGACTAATTACAACGGTATTCAAAAAGCCAAAAGAAAGATTGTCCAAAAACGAGCGGTTGTCTTAAATGCGGTGTATCACGAGAAATAGCGGTTATCAAAAAAATAGTAGCGGTTATCAAAAAGCGGTGAATCGTATGCGGTTACTCTGCGCGTTCTAAGCGAGTGTGTGTGCTCCTTGCAAGCAAGCTCTTTTATATTTTTCGAGCAACGATCCTTGTCGTTGATCGCCGCCAGTGGTATTACTCCACTTTGCGATGTTCAAATTTCTAACGGGGCGCCGAGTTTAATTGGCCGCAGTGCGAAACTTCGCGTGAATTTTGGCGCGAGATCGAATTTCGCGCAGGCGATAGGCAGGCGGCCTATACGTCACGGCCTACGTCACGGCCTCGCGTGTGTCGGTACCGCATATCAAGCGCTCAACCGTCGAGGTTGTTTGCGCACTTATTTTGATACTTGTTTGCGACATGGGCTCGGTTATTATCACAAAAACTCTGAAAGACAATAATATTAGTCGAGCTGTTGGTATTTTTCGACTTTGAACTGGAAGATGTTTTAACAATTTTGCTAAGCCCATGCCGCAATGCAAAATTGGATTTGATGTAATTTTTAATGTTTCGACGCGATCTCAAACACCTACTAAACCTTTCGTAAAATGTGCGTTAGACATTGTAGGACCGTTAACAATAACGACAAACGGAAATAAATATTTATCAACTTTTCAAGACAGCCTAACGAAATTCAGCAAAGCAATACCGATTCCAAATCAAGAAGCGAACACGGTCAGTAAGGAATTCGTTACAAAAATTGTACTTGAACACGGAATACCGGAAAAAATTCTAACGGATCAAGGCACAAAATCTCTAAGTGAAATATTTAAAAACACATGTAAATTATTAAAAATAAATAAAATACAGACAACCGCCTATCATCCGAAAAGTAATGGCGCGTTAGGACGATCGCACCGAACATTAGCTGAATATTTTTGACACTATATAGACGAAGACCAAACAGACTGGAACGAGTGGATACCGTTCGTGATGTTCACATATAATACGACGCCACACACAGCTACGGGATATACACCCTTTGAATTAGTTTAGGGGCACCGAACGGACCTACCTACGTCACTGACGAGACCGTCTAAACCGACGTATGACTATGACGATTACGCGCAAGAACTAAAGGAATGGCTAAGAAGTAATACTAGGGAAGTGTCATACGGCGATTTTCCTGAAACTTGGCATACAAGTAGTACATGGAAAACTATTAGACACGTATATTGTTATATCGGCCCGAAAGCCGTTTGAAGGGTAGAAATCACCCTTATCTATTTTGGGGGTAGATTCGACTATTTTACGAATTATTTTTACGATTGTTGCGAAATCAGGTAACTAAGGGTTTTTGGGGTCGCTGATAACGGATCTGAAGTCCGTTTTTAAGAATTCAAAATGGCGGATCCAATAAGGCGGTCGCATTTTTTCAAAAGTTTTACACCCTGTCAAAAAGTGCGAAAATTGCAAAAAAGTAAGAAATGAGCATAACTTTGAGGCGAATTTGTAGCAAAAAGGTCCTAATCGAGAACTAACCCTAACAGTAACGAAACATCGAAAACCATCCCTACAAGTAGTGATGCATATAAAAATCAATCAGTCCTTAGCGCTACCCAGGATGAACGACGTGGACGTGATAGGGTTCTCATCCCATTGGGGTGCTTTTTGAACGTGAGTCCCCTTGCCTCTCACGAATCGGGGTGCTTTTTGAACGTGAGTCCCCTTGTCTCTCACGAATCGGGGTGCTTTTCGACTTACACTTTAAATTTAGTGCAGTAATGTGGAGAGTTAGCGTTTGTTACGGCAAAGAAGTGCTGCATGCACATTGATGTCATACACCAAGTACATTTAATTATTGCAATATCATTGCAGAGTTCACATGTGCCATTGCAGTTTTTCAAACAGAAATCTGCAGGGGCTTCGCATTTGTCGGGTTTTTCTGCAATATACCCACACTTCCACCAAGCGTATCGAAATATATTCTTAAATCTGGGCGAGGAAAACTGGTTATGTATTAAAGACTGTATTTTGAGGATGTTATTCCTTAAATGTAAATTTACATCACAGTTATACAGCATGACAATATCAGAAAATTGTCTTAAAAAATTCTTCCAAGGTCTAAAAGTGTAAACGTCCAGCGGTTGAATTAAACCAGTGGTTCCAGCGGGAATCGTAAAAATTTGGACGTTTTTATTGTCTTTATCAATATTGTCAAACCTTTTTTCAGTCTGGCCAGTCCAAGAATCTAACAAAAGAACAGAGTTTTCCCCGGTGTTTGGTAAAAAAACGTTTGCGAACCAATTAATGGCAAGGTCGGATGTTAATTTGCCTGATTTTGATGCAAATACGACAATATTGTCTGCTTTGTGCAAAGTTTTCTCAACGATTGGTCCAAATTTACCACTAGTCTCTTGCAGGACTATTAATAAAGGGGACTTTAAATCTCCGTTGGCAGAAACGATTGGCTTAATAGTGTAGCTGTGCGTCAAAGAATTCAAAGATTGTGCTAAACACTCGACTTTCAATGATCCTTTTAAAGCAAGCGTGCGACCTGCATGCGTTTCTAAATTGAACCCCGATTGATCGGAATTATAGACATTGTCTTCACCTACCAACATGATCTCTGATTTTACTTTAGAAACAAATTCGCTTGATGCTTGTAATAATTTTTACTTTGACGATATTTTTTTTTTAGTCACAAATTTATTTATCTTTCTCGATACAATTCCATGATTCACTTTAAAATTATGTACCCAAAATGTGGAAGCAGTGAATAATGTTGGTGACAAATTGATTTCTTCTCTAGCCCGTAAAGCCCATCTTTTTATATCAATGTCATGAATAGAAAGCGATCTTTCAGAGGAAATTTTGAATTGATCCAAAACATACTTCGAAATTTGTAATAATTTTTCATTTCTCGTGCCACCTTCTTTAATTTGTGCCTCCCACCTATACAATGACCTCAAACCAGAAACTTTCTTAAATCTGTGCTGAACTGACTTTAAAGGTAAAGCTTTTAACGGCTGCTTATCATTTTATGAGTTTAGACTTTCTACTTGCTAGCTTTTAGCGTCGTTCAGGTTTTTATTCAGTCGCGCTTTAATGACAAGTAACACTAGGGAAGTGTCATACGGCGATTTTCCTGAAACTTGGCATACAAGTCGTACATGGAAAACTATTAGACACGTATATTGTTATATCGGCCCGAAAGCCGTTTGAAGGGTAGAAATCACCCTTATCTATTTTGGGGGTAGATTCGACTATTTTACGAATTATTTTTACGATTGTTGCGAAATCAGGTAACTAAAGGTTTTTGGGGTCGCTGATAACGAATCTGAAGTCCGTTTTTAAGAATTCAAAATGGCGGATCCAATATGGCGAAGCCCCTGCAGATTTTTGTTTGAAAAACTGCAATGGCACATGTGAACTCTGCAATGATATTGCAATAATTAAATGTATTTGGTGTATGACATCAATGTGCATGCAGCACTTCTTTGCCGTAACAAACGCTAACTCTCCACATTACTGCACTAAATTTAAAGTGTAAGTTGAAAAGCACCCCGATTCGTGAGAGACAAGGGGACTCACGTTCAAAAAGCACCCCGATTCGTGAGAGGCAAGGGGACTCACGTTCAAAAAGCACCCCAATGGGATGAGAACCCTATCATGTCCACGTCGTTCATCCTAGGTAGCGCTAAGGACTGATTGATTTTTATATGCATCACTACTTGTAGGGATGGTTTTCGATGTTTCGTTACTGTTAGGGGTAGTTCTCGATTAGGACCTTTTTGCTACAAATTCGCCTCAAAGTTATGCTCATTTCTTACTTTTTTGCAATTTTCGCACTTTTTGACAGGGTGTAAAACTTTTGAAAAAATGCGACCGCCATATTGGATCCGCCATTTTGAATTCTTAAAAACGGACTTCAGATTCGTTATCAGCGACTCCAAAAACCCTTAGTTACCTGATTTCGCAACAATCGTAAAAATAATTCGTAAAATAATCGAATCTACCCCCAAAATAGAAAAGGGTGATTTCTACCCTTCAAACGGCTTTCGGGCCGATATAACAATATACGTGTCTAATAATTTTCCATGTACTACTTGTATGCCAAGTTTCAAGAAAATCGCCGTATGACACTTCCCTAGTGTTACTTGTCAGTAAAGCGCGACTGAATAAAAACCTGAACGACGCTAAAAGCTAGCAAGTAAAAAGTCTAAACTCATAAAATGATAAGCAGCCGACAAAACGAATATATGAAACATTCTAATATAATATTACAGGATGCTTTTCTCTCTGCTGGGACAGCATGAGTCCCACGAAGTCAGACGAAACGGAGTCAACTTTGTAACGGTAGGATCGTTACTACGGCCATCTTGCTTGCCGCACGCATACGTTCTCCCTCTCGACACGCGCTATTTCGCTCAGCATGCGCTCTCGCTCGCCGACACGCTCTGTCTCGCTCTCGCGAGGTCCCCACGCGGTACCGACTCCCACCGCCGGACCGACGGCGCACAGTGGGGGCCGCCGGCCGGGTATATAAACCAGGCCGGCCGAGACATCGGGACCAGATCCTATCCCGACCAGCTCCTGATACCGATCTCACCACTACCTAGCACCTCTTAGGGCAGAGGTTGTACTCAGCCCCGCCGGGTTGAACCGGCACTCTATACCTCGGGCCAAGGTTGTACTTGGCCCCGTCGGGTTGAACCGACTCCTGTCTCGACCGCTCCACGGGCTGAGGTTGAACTCAGCCCCGCCGGGTTGAACCGGCTCCTGCCTACCTCGGGCCAATGTTGTACATGGCCCCGTCGGGTTGAACCGACTTCCGTTGCTTAGGCAGCGCTCGACGTGACACTCGAGCCTGCCGGCAATACCTGGCCGCCTGACCTAACCTTAGATAATAAGTGCATGTACAGACCGCGCTGCAAATATTAGTCGCATAATAGAGATAAGTCCGCTAGTTCTAAGTCTCGTAGTAATAGACCTGCTAGTCGTAAGCCTGTTAGTACTAAGTCCGCTAGTTATAACCGTATCCTAGTCTTAAGGCCTGTTCGTACTAAGTCCGCTAGTTGTAACCGCATGCTAGTAATAAGACCTATCTAGTAATAAGTCCGCTAGTTATAAGACCTGCTAGTAGTAAGACCTGGCTAGTACTAAGTCCGTTAGTTGTAAGGCCTGTTAGTAATAAGTTCTCTAGTTCTAATCGCGCCGTCCGCGCCTGTAAATAAAACCGGGAACGATTGCACGCCGCACTGGTCTTGCGCTTCTCACCGCTTTGCGCCCATCGCTTCGCGCCTGCGCGTCACGCAGATCCTGCTACCAGCGACCGCCTTCACCGCACGCTATCGCCAGACCCTGCACGCTGTATCTATCTTTCTTTAACTGAATAAACTATCTCTTTCTACCTATACTGTGTCTCGTAAGCTTGAGTCTCCCCTCCTCTCGAACCCGGACACCGACGAGCCGATCCGAGCGTCAAGCGAGGTGACCGCGTTACAACTTACGAAATACAAGAGTTCCAGCATAAACCAGGACTGTATTTTGAAAAAATCGGGCGCCTACAACCCAATCTTCTTTCTGTTACTCGAAATCGCACAAGGTCCCGTCCCGGGTAATAAGGATTCAGTTCCATTACTAAAAAGATGACCGCCGAGTGAACGGCCTATCGATAGCGTAAAAGCCTTCCGGTCGTTGACCTGTCTTGAGCCCGTGTCTGTTCGTTCGACTTTCAAGGCCCTTGCACAATGCCAGGCAACAGACAATAAGAACAGGAAATAAACATAGGGAATAGGAACAAGGAATTCCAACATACGAGAAACCTTGTATCAATGCAGAATGGACCGTGACACAGGCAATAGACATAGAATTTCCATCACGTTGGAAATTCTGTGTTTATTGCCTGTTGCCAACCATGTCCAGGCTTTATTTGCCCGGATGCTGAGTTAAAGATAGATTTGCTGATGGATATGCAATGCTGACTTGTCGATCGACAAATGCTGGAATAATTTTTTTCTATGACATGTTATACATGTATATAACTCTCTCTTTAGCTTGCTGATATTAGTTGACATCCCCTTTTTGCAATCACTGGTCAGGTAATATTGTTCTAAAGTGTCAGAGAAGATAGTTTTGTTTTTGTTAGTTAGTTAATGTAAAAATAAAAATACGGTGATATTATAAAATATGTGTGATAATAAAATTGTAAAAAATAATTTTTTTATTTAATTTTTTCATTTTATTTTTTTTTAAATTAATTATAGAAGCTAATTATTACTATTATTGTGATATATATATATATATATATATATATATATATATATAATTTGTTATTATATATAATGAAAAAAATTTATTATTAATATTATAGAATATACAGGGTGTAACTAAACAAACGCATATGGACAACACTATCAGATACAGAACAACAATTCAAATCGAAAAGTCTTGAACCATTTTTTGATCTCAGCTTTCTTTTTGTTGTTATGTGATGTTAAAGTTAGCTAATCAGCGCCTGTCTATACACCAGAAAGCCGTCTCGCTACTCCGATCCCCGTCGTATCTTCTCTGTTTTCCGTTGTAGACAGGCGCTGATTAGTTAACTTTAACATCATATAACAACGAAAAGAAAGCTCAAATCAAAAAATGGTTCAGGACTTTTCGATTTGAATTGTTGTTCTGTATCTGATAGTATTGTCCATATGCGTTTGTTTAGTTACACCCAGTATATGTGTGTATATGTATTTTGTGTAATCTTAATTGATACTGAGAGATCCTTTTTCATCTTATACTGCTGGGAATATGTTTGTTGTGACATCATCAATAAGTTGAGCGTGCCCTGATAAGCCAGATCGTTCCAAGTAAATATATTGACCATCCGTACACAGTATGTAAGGCATATTTATGCACAATTGTGTCTAATATTAACTTAGAAACTCTTGCAATTAGATATATGCCGAGTAGTCCAGCGCTGATATTGCCGAAAAATAGGAACTTATTCCAGAATTTTTTCCAAGCGGAAGCGGCTATTTTTTCCATTGATGCTTCGTCCAATAAATTGGAAATAGAACCCCCCTGTAGAGAAGTGGATCTTCCCATCACTCCTCCTGCTACGGTGTTGAACACTGACGGTCGTTCGGCCGGAAACATTATATGGTCTCTGAGATCCTTTAATTCTCCTTCAGAATATATGCCACTATGGGCAAGTGATCCAGGGTTGATGTACTTCCAAGTAGGCCTGGTTAATGGTTTCATAATCGTTGGTGATAAAATATCTACCGGGTTAGGTATAAATTTGTACCATGAATCCCCTAAGAGGTACATGGCAGGTGCAAATGGATTGCATGTCGTCTGCGTTCCTTGTTGTAATAATATATGAGTTTGAGGTGTTAAGAAATGTGTTCGAGTTTCTCGGATTACCGGTAATTGGTCGTAACATTCCTTTGTTGTTGCGAGTTTTATATCCATTGGTACACATTTGATTATGTGAATTACTTCCCTTGCTAAAAGGGCCATATATCCAGGTCCCTTCATTAGATAATATGCAAAGATGCGTGAGTAGCTATGGCTAATGCATTATGCAACTTTCGTTTTTCTAATTTACATTGGTGTAATAATAAGTTTCTGTAAAGTTCATTTATTTGAATGCGGACATGTTTCTCCACATATACAAATTTAGAATTCATATAGGTAAAGATATCGAGATTTGAGATGCCGGATTGCTTTTTAAAGACAGTGGTACCGCGTACGGTCTCAAAAATTAGTAATTTAGGATGCTCTGTTGTTATTAATGAATATCCACACGTATTGTATTTTCCTTTGCTATTCAATGCAAATATTGTATCTTGTGTGGTTAAAGAGTAAACTGTTTGAGGATGATCTTTATCGTTATCAACTATTTTGTACGCGTACCCTTCGAATAATATACCGAAGTTATAGAGTTTGCATGTATCGGTAGGTACGGGATCCCAGTACGTATCTCCTCCCTCTACGTCTGTACAATGTGTGGAGCCAAATTTACAAGCTACGCCGGACCTGAGCTGCACTCGATTAGTGTTTATTTTTACATCTGCTACATAATCTTGTAGCATAATTCTTACGCTTGCGAGTACGATTACATCTGTCCATGTTCCATAGGGATCGGAATACGCTCATCCGATACACTCTCCGTCATTGTCTACGTTGCCGGCGAGTGTTATTGGACGTGTTGTGGTTTGATTTGATTTTAAGCCAGTTATGTAAGTACTTCCCATTTGGTAAGTACCGTAATCGTGCATTCGCCTGCATACAGGGTGATTCAAAACAACCTTCTGTCCTTACAATGTCATATACCTGACTCAATTCTAAGATGATTTTTCCTTTGCCAAAATTTTTTCCGAGGCTTAGTTTTCAAATTATAAGCCAAAATAGTTAACGAATTACGGGCCGCGTACGCGAGGCAGGCAGGGACGGCGCAACTCACCGTCCGATGCTGGTGATTACGTGGGCGCTCGCTGCGATCAACTGTTTGCTACATGCGATGGGGTGTATGTGTGAGAGAGAATGTATACGCGTATACACACATTCTCTCTCTCTCTCTCTCTCTGTCTTTCTCTTTTATACCCATCGCATGTAGCAAACAGCTGATCGCAGCGAGCGCCCACGTAATCACCAGCATCGGACGGTGAGTTGCGCCGTCCCTGCCTGCCTCGCGTACGCGGCCCGTAATTCGTTAACTATTTTGGCTTATAATTTGAAAACTAAGCCTCGGAAAAAATTTTGGTAAAGGAAAAATCGTCTTAGAATTGAGTCAGGTATATGACATTGTAAGGACAGAAGGTTGTTTTGAATCACCCTGTATATCACGGGGTATTTCTTCTATGTATAAATATTTTCCATTGTATACATCCATGGTGTGAGAGAACATCCCGCATTTCTTAATTAGTTGGTTGATTTCAACTTTACACTGTATTACTTTCACTTACTCGAACTCGTTAATTTGGAGTAATTGTATATATGCTTGTTCACGTTTGACATTTTGTGGTAGTATATCACATTCTTCGATAGTTAATAAAGATAAAGTTGTTAGGTTTGCCGAAGAAGATCCACAGTCGTACCCTATTATTCCACGAGTCTGATAAAGTTTAATTATTAGCACTACCAATATCACAACTAGTCGCTTAATGTCGAGTTCCATCTGAAAGTACATTATTATTATTTGGAACTATTATTTGGCATAAGTTTAATGTATGAAACTCGTAAGCGATTGGGATGTACAATTCGACTATTCTTTTTTATTCTAATTTTTACGTTATTTCTATTCAAGATTTCTAGAACTTCGTGTGGCCCAGTATATTGATCTCCGAATTTACCTGGTTTTGGACGTTTTAATAAAAATACTTGATCTCCCGGTTTAAAAGTTTGTGGGTTGATTTTTTTATCGTAATAATTTTTTGATCTAATTTTGGCCTGAATGATATTATCGCGTGCGATTCCCTGAATTGCATGAAGTTGAGTGACAAGATTTATTAAATATTCATCGTAATTTGCTAATTTATCCCCAAGAGGTAGAAGTTCGTTCGATGGAACACGTGCTATCTTTCTAAAAACTAGCTCATATGGAGTATGCTTTGTTGCTTCATGTACACTTGTATTATAATTAAACATGGCAAGGCTAATCCATCTATCCCATTGTTTTTATTCATTTGCGTATTGTTTTAAATATTTGCCTAATGCGTGATGTGATCTTTCTAATGATCCGTTTGATTGAGGATGGAAGGCTGTCATGCGAAACTTACGAATTTTAAATAATTTTGCAATTTTCTTTATTAGATCGCTAAGGAAATTTCTGCCTTGATCCGTTAATATCGCTTTTGGTGCTCCAAGTACGCAAATAAATCGATCTAAAGCTTCTGCGATGGTTTCGGAAGTTTGATTCGGTAATGGTATTCCCATGCAAAATTTAGTTAGTTGGTCTTGTAATGTTAAGATATATTCGTTTCCTTTTTCGGTTTTAGGTAAAGGGCCTACGATATCCATGGCTACTTTATCAAAAGAAGATCCTGGTGTGTCTGTGATTATCATTGGTTGCTGTGTTTTTATTCGTACAAGTTTTTTCAATTGACATTGTAAACATTGCTGTATATACCGTTGAACATCTGCTTTCAAATTTTCCCAGTAATAATTATGTTTTATTCGGTTATAAGTTTTTGTGACTCCACGGTGTCCTCCCGTTGGTAAGCAATGCATTTCACTGATTATAACGGAACGTAAATCTTTCGGTGGATATTTAATTAGTCCGCGACAAATAATAACTTTAGTAAGAGCGTCGGTGAATATTGATTGTATATGTGATTTGACGTCATTCCATGGAACATTATTAATAAACTCGGTTTTTGCAATACTAAATGTTTCTAATTTTAAATCTTCGATTATTTTCCGTAAGTCTGTTAAGATTTTAACAATTTGAATAAGAGTAGCCATAGGGCCTTCTTGCTGTTCTTCGCTGACAGGTAAAGCCACATGATAATGGTTTTTATGTTTTATGGCCTTGACCTTTCCTAGAACAAGAGATTCTAGGTTTGGAAACTCTTTTCGTTCGAAAAGTTTTTGTGAGCCTGAATCTAAAGGTCTTCCCTGGGTGTCGACGTTACCATGAATTACTCTATTTTCAATAAATGCGGGTTTTGTTTTTCTCGATTTTAAATTTTTATTGATAATGTTTTGTTCATTTTCTTCTTCGTCTTCTTTTTCACTGTCAGAATTTTTATCAGGCGCATCGTTTCTTTCTTCAATTTCTTCGATCTCTCCCTCGTCGCTATGCAATTCGTCGGTTATTTTATTTGGCTCAATACTTTGTCTTGCAGTTCGGCTTCTTGTTTGAATTTTATTTTGTTTAGGAGGATCATGTATTAAAGCTTTTTCGGTAATTGATAAATAATCTGGTTCGTTTAATTCTGTAGTTGTAAATGGAAGAGTATCGTTATTGTTATCTAATAAATCGCTTTCTGGTATTATTTCTTCGTTTTCTTAGATATCTGAAAGATATAAGTGAGTAGATGAGTATGGCCGGTTCTAACCCACCTTGTTTTGGAAACTCCCCGTAAGAGTGAGCGAGTGAACATGCGGATAAAATGAGAAAGATTGATATCTGAGGGAGGCATGTCGGGCAGGGGGGAAGAAAAGGGGGAGTACGTACGGTGAGAGGGGAAGCGGGGTTGAGGGGGGTCGGGGTAGCCACGGAGCTCGAGCGGGGCGAGAGGGGCGAAAGGTACGGGGTGATGAAATCGGGGCGGGAGATCGCGTTATCGCGTCTGGTGCGTTAAAGACGCGAGACGCGGTCGACGCTTTATCTCCGACCCGGGGAGTCGCGATGACCTGTGACATGTAAATACGATAAATCGAAGACGATGAGATGAGAAAATATCGCGGGCGGCGAACCTCGGCGTGATACGAGACGCGCTTGTCATCGTTATGCCTATCGTGTAGATTGATTTTTCCGATCGGCGCGTCGCGGTTGTCGCTTTATCTCTAACCCGAGAACCCGGGGAGTCGCGATGAACCGTAACATGTAAATACGGAAAATTGAAAATGATTAGATAAGAAAATATCGCGGGCGAACCTCGGCGCGATACGAGACGTAACGCGTACCGTAGATCTATAAATAGATCGATGGATAGGTCAGGATATAGCGTGGTTATAGCATGGAAAAAACTAGCTAAAAACTGCGCATGATAATTAGATTTCAGTCGTAATAAATGAACAACAAACATCTTATTGTTAACCGAGATACCTATTTATTACATAGGTGAAACAGCGAACATCTCGCAATTAGCGGTGATACTCGTGTATTATGTGCAACAGCAAACTTTTTATAGTTTAGGAATGTATCATGCAAATCATGATTAGCGATGGTAGCGAAAATTTTTCCATAAAATCTGATGGACAGAGGTCGAATAAAGAGAGGTTCTCGCATTGAAGGAGAGCGTTTTTATTTGTAACAGTACAGAGATACAATAGCGCGTTAGGATTCTCCGAAGAGCAGAGCCTGCAGTTCGCAATCGATTATATCGTTGCAGTCGAAGTTCTCGCTGTCGCATATCGCCGTCGGAATAAGCGTCCGATTTTGGACGCCGGCCGCGATATCGAGGAAGCGCGTTAGCTTATTATCGATGTATCCGGTTAAACCGCTCAAAGTTGTAATGATGCGGTTGATGCAATGCTCCAAGTTTAATATATTTAGCACGGTGCTCCTTGATGCGACTAGACGATCCTTAGGTGTGTCGAGACGGAGTATTCGGAGATTGTTAAGTTTGCCGAAACGCAACGTTAATTGTCCGATATATATCGGGGCTGGTGGGCGCATCTCCTCTTGCTCGTCGCGCTGAAAGTACGACGTAAGCATGGATCGCAGATCGAGCAGTTCCTTCCACACATCCGGCGCAAACGAGATCTCTTTGTCGTGACGATTTCCGAGGACGACTTCCACGTAAGAGGGTCGGCTGACGTTAAAACCGACTTCGAGATGTTTGTACGCCGTTTTGGTCAATGGGTAGCATCTTCCCAAGATTCTAAGCGATCGTCCGATCGCGACGTCGCGTCTCGACGTCCAGTCGTAACCTTGTCTGAAGGTACATAAATGCGGACGATGAGAAAAACATTGCTAATGGGATGAAAGAGTATTAACTTGAAATATGTTGTTCAATATTCTTACACGCTGTCCATCCTCGCTTTCTTTGCGGATCCCGCGTCATCCTCTCGATTTCATTCGGCGAGCGTCGATCGATCGTCGGCCGGATGCTGCTGTCCCATTGCCTTGTACATGGTCGTCTATCTTTTTTTCACTCGTATGCTTTAGTGTACGTCGTCGACTATGAAGTGTCTAATGGCTCGGCAATCTCTATATACTCGCGTAGAGATCACTCCTCCTTCCGCGCGCGTCTTTCGCTCCTTTTTATCATATTCTATTTTTACAATTACATTAGAGCGATGGCGGAAGTCGCTTCATCAGTCGTCCTCTTCATCGATCTCGTCGCTCTCGGTTACGTCGCCGAGATGATAAGCGCGAATCAGAAGATCGCGCAATTGTCGCAACAATACGTCCGTAGGACACTCGATACCGAGTACGTGAAGGTCGAAAGGACCCACCAAGGTCACGATATTCGTGAATTCGTTGAACGCGTAGAATTGACGCTTTGCGAAAAAATATAGGTTACCGTCGATGTGTCGGTAGGCCGATGTTATCGCGGGCGGTATTTCTGGAAATATATCTTTCAACGGAGCGTGTCTAACGGCTATCATGCGACATTCGTCGATCTCCGCTATTTTGTCGTCGTCGTAGATCGCATAGGTTCGTCCCGTATGCGTGTTTATCGCGGCGTTGATCTTAGCGTCTCGGGGAAGTCCGATATCGTGGAGAGATCTCGGCCAACCAGGTTTTAGCTTAAAACTGGGATATTCCGAACATAGATCGAATCGTTAACGAATAGCGCGAGATCGCCCGAGGGTCTTTGATACGCGGCGGACAGGCGCGTGAGATTCGCCGGAAGAAACGTCGCGTAATCCGCCAACTTCATGGGTCTACCGTAGCGTCTCTCGGTTATGTCGACCGACCATACATTGCGGCGATTAGCTATGTACAAGCGACGATTCATTATTAACGCCGCATCTATGCGCCGCAACGCGCAGAGATCCGCGCGCGCGGGGTCGGTCGGCGCGACGCTCGTCGTCGTCGCGGGTGCTATGGTGGTTGTGGGAATCGTTGGATAATTTCCATCATCGTGAGACCCGTACAGATTCTCTATAGCGAGGACGTCCTCTATGCTCAGCTTAACCGGAAATTGATTTTCGATGTCGGGTATATACGAGAACATTATCGAGTCGTTGCGCATACTGTGCTGTAAACCTAGCGTGTGGCCGATCTCGTGCGTCAACGTTTGTAGCAAATGACACATATCGGGAGGATTTTTATTCAGATACACGTGCCACGGTTTCGCATCGTCGATGTGCACCTCCGACGCGAAGTCGGCCGCTCCCGAGGGAAAGAACGTGTGAGCGAGGGCTCCACCCGGACCGTCGAAGGCCGCCGGGCAAATGTCGCCGCTCAGACGATTTGCGTAGGTGTGCGCGCCCGTTTGATACGATATCAGTATATCGGGATGTAGCGGATCGCGCGCGAACGTTAACGAATTCACCGTCCATAACGCGAACGCCGCTTCGGCCATTCTTAAGAGTTCTTCGCTAGCCACTTGAAAGTTCTACGTGAGACGCGTTTTCGGCCATTTTCGCGTGATCGGGCTATATGCGCGACCGAGAATGTCCGCGAGACCGCATCGCGGTTTGCGCATAAGACGAAGCGTATCATGGTTTAACGCATCATTTCCTGATAATTGATAGTATTCCTGAAACAGCGACAGCGCGTGACGCAGAGACGTCGCGTTGTCGGACGACAACGATCCTCCATCGTCCTTCAGAAAACTGTACGCGCGCAGAAAGCGGAGCGCCTCCCTCTTCTCCGAGTCGACGGGCGTCGCGGTCGTCGCGGCGCTATCGCTAGGATGAGAACAGTCATCGTCTTCTTCGCGGTGGACATCGCGCGGGTCGAGAGGGACGCGGGAAACGATCGATCGAGAAATATCGGACGTGATAAGAAATGTTCGACGAAACGTCTATTTTTGTCTCTATCGCGCAAATTTGGGGTAGGGGGGAGATAAGGTCAAGTTAGGTTGTGACCGGACGTGCCGGATTATTACTTACGTTACTTTGTATTGAATTGGAACTTTATGTCCTTCAAACGGTCGCCAGCTGTTTTTACCCTCCAAACAGCAAGGATTAAGCTTCGACGGGCGCTACACGATCTGGGTTGGCCGAGAATATCGAGACTCCCTGGTTGTGACCTCTCGCCGGAACAATCACCTCGTCGAAGGAAATCTTTCTCGAATTGGAACGCCGAGCGCTGCTAAGCCTGAAGATCCTGTGAAAGAATACACCTCGAGTCCCGGATTCGAAATGGAAGATCACTGATTTGAATTATCAAATAAACGTATTTATTATTAATTATTGACTGTGTATTTTATCACAAACTGTGCCACCTTGGGCTTGACTATGTATTCGAACAATTATTCAGAATCAAACTCTTTATTACAATCTTCTACTTTAATGCGGATCACGCGCCGTTCGCGGGTCTTAACTGTACAACGGAATAACGTGTTTGCTTAACTATCGCCTCGCGCCGACTGACCTCGAGTCTCGCTGCCGGATCTCGCACATCGCTTCACTCCCCACTCTCACGCATGCGCACTTCGGTTGCGCGTTGTTGTTCGCGCCACTCGTCGCGCCGCTTTGCCCGCTATATTTCTACGTACCGGGTGTCCTGCAAACTCGCATTCTTACAATCTTCTTCTCCCTTTTACAGAGTTTCGCTGTTCTCATCCCCATGGCTTTCGACTTGCTCATGGTTACGCAATTACATATTCAGTACCTTCTGGGTAAGTATTTACATGGAAGTGTCTTATGCGTAAGTATCTTATGAGTAAGTATATACAAGTAAGTATCTTATAGGTGAGTATGTAACGAGTAAGTATATAAAGGTAAGTATCTTATAGGTAAGTATGTGACGGCTAAGTCTATAAAAGGTAAGTATCTTATAGGTATGTATATAACGGGTAAGTATATAAAGGTAAGTATCTTATAGGTAAGTATATAACGGGTAAGTATTTATACAAGGTAAGTATCTAAATGAATAACATAACTAAATAAACTTCATACTATTTGATTGGACTCTCGTCAACAAAACTCTTTATATTATCTTTAACGCCTTGGAATATTCAACCTTTTACTGCATTAATTCCAATAACGAATACTGACAGGTACTTCTTGACTTTATGATTCCCTATGCTATTTTTCCGGTTTTCCCGGCGTCCTACGCTCTGACTCTTACGATTCGCGCTTCTAATTCTAACTAACGTTTTAAACACAAGAAAACTTTAAATTCTATCTTATATTCTAAATTCAACTGTCTATAACACACGCTCCTCCTCAGGACACTCTTCGCCGGTGCTCCAGAGTCCTCCTCATGTCCTTCTGGTTTTCCGTCTTTTGGCCGCTTATCCTCGGATGATCTCCCGTGCTGTCTCCTTCGTCCTTCTTTGGACCCCCGTATATCTCGTTACCGGAGCTTGGTCCAACCGATCGCAAGGTCAGGTCAGGTTAGGTTGTGACCGGACAAAGATATCTAAGATGTGGAATTTGCACAGTATGCAGGATTTCCTACCTTTATATAACGGTCGCCAGTTTATTTGACCATCCAACAAACAAGGAATGCCCTCGAACGACGCCTCGTCAGGTCTGCCGTCGGTCAGGATGCTCAGCGTCAGGTTTGCTCTGCTACCGCGTATCTGCTTGGCTTTCTCGTCCTTTTCTTCTAATCCCTTTTTTCTTTCTGTTTTAGGTCGCCGCTGGACTCTCTGGATCAACGCCCTGGACTACCCGTTGGACCAACGCTGGATTGACGCCTCAGGATAAGGATTATGGATGCTCGGACACCAAGGTAAGTAAATCACTTTCACTTTATATTTTAGTTTTAAAATATAAAAGGTATATATATTGTTTGAGATCGCATTTAATTAAGTAAAGTAATTTCTTCGTTGTCACATGGGCTTCGCATTATTATTCTATCGCGAACAAAGTCGAAAAACAATATTCTTATCGCTGTTATTATTTAAGGTTTTTTGGTGTTTTTTGAGTTTTGAAGCCCATGTAACAAACAAGTTCAACAAGAAAACACGCAAACAACTTTGTCGGTTAGCCGCGCGACAAACGGCTGCCGGCACACGCGAGGCCGTGACGTAGCCCGTGACGTACGGGCCACCGGCCTATCACTCGCTCTGAGTCTCATTTCGCGCCGATATTTCAAGGGGCGGCCATTGAATTTTGGCGCCGCATTGAATATTAGATCTGAACTCGGAGGTTCAAACTTATTGGCAGCGAGAGATTTTCAACACCGCTATAAAAGGGCCCGCTCTTGAGGAGCGCCCGACACTCGCTGAAAGCAGAGTTACCGCTTACGTTTAACCGCTTTGATAACCGCTTACGACAACCGCTATTCTCTTTGTGAAACCGCTTACGACAACCGCTATTCTTTTTGTGAAACTGCCTATAACGGACCGAGCTTTTTTCTGGAATTTTTGTATGATTTGTGATTGTGTTAATTATTTGATTATAATTAAAGAACGTGAATTGTACTCGCGAGATTTATTTTCCGCGAACGAAAAGATCCTCGCACACTCGTCCTATTTCGCCTCGCTCTCGAACATTTTCTGGTCCTTCGAGCCGGATCATCGCCGGCATCCGCGAGTTTGTGAGTGAGACCTGAAAAAGGACAGACAAACATTACAAAATGTGCGCGGACTTAAACAATTTGCTGCAAGCTCAACGCGACATCCACGGTCGCATGTCAAGGTCGGTGGAAAATTTACGCAAGCTAGACGCAGCTGGCATCAACCTCGGCAGCATCGAGGCCCGGATCAAGATCCTGGATCAACTGTGGGCCAAGTTCGAGACACAGCATGAGCTCATCCGCGCCAGCTATAAGGAGAGAGACAGCGAGAGTGAGTACGCGACTGCTTTTGTTGATGCCGTAGAAAATACTTACGTTCAACAACGCGGCAAGCTCGCCGAATATGCTGAGCAGCACCGAGCTGCTCCTCCTCCGTCGGCGGCGTCTAACAGGAATTGCTGGTCTTGCAAAGGGCGGCATCACTCGATGTTGCACGATGCGTACGCGACCTCGAAGACTACCGATGCAACCGCTCTCTCCGCAATTAAACAAAGCGATGACCGCAAAGCGATTTTTCTCGCGACCGTGCGCGTTCTCGTCGCTGACCGTTACGGAGAGCCTCATTCCGTTCGCGTCTTAATCGACCAGGGATCCGAGGTATCCATCGTCACCGAATCGCTGGTGCAACGCCTACGTCTCCAACGAAATCGCTCTTCCGTGACTATCTTCGGGATCGGCGGATCGCAGTCCGGTGCTTCGCGTGGCAAGGTAGCGCTCAAAGTCACGTCAAGAGTGACCGGAGAGACGTGTCCCGTTGTCGCCTTTGTGCTTCCGCGCCTCTCCTCGTATCGAAGTTCCACACCGCAACAACGCAAAGGATGGCCACACATCAAGGGACTGCCATTAGCCGACCCGGAATACATGGCCACCGACCCAGTCGAGCTGCTTCTCGGAGCAGAGATCTGCTCGTCTATCTTCAAGGATGGAATCCGCAAGGGTGGACCGCAAGCTCCCATGGCACAGAACACCATCTTGGGATGGATTCTGTCGGGAGGATGCAGCGTTGCGACGCTGCATGGTCACCTTAGCTCACTCCAGTGCACTGCAGACCACGACCTCTCAACGATGGTCCGCCGCTTTTGGGAGCAAGAGGAGGTGCCCCTCGCCTCCACCGCTCTCGCACCCGAGAAAGAAAGGTGCGAGAAAGTCTTCGTACAGACGCACACCCGCTTGAGTAATGGACGGTACGTCGTTCGACTGCCGTTCGCCACGACGCCAAGGAACCTAGGAGACACCCGCAAGTCAGCCGAGAGGTTGTTGTCCGCAATGGAGCGGAAAAGCAGCCGGGACTCTTCATTCGGCGACTTATACCGCTCGTTCATGCTGGAGTACGAGCACCTGAAACACATGAGCGAAATCAGCAAAGAGTCAACCGCAAACGTCAAGGGCGACAGGATCTGCTACATATCACATCACGGAGTGTTGCGTGAGTCGAGCATCACCACCAAACTTTGCGTTGTTTTCAATGGGTCGCAGCGCATCCGGTCAGGAGAATCGCTGAACTCGCAGCTCCTCGTGGGAGCTAACCTCCTTCCCGCGCTCGCCGACGTCCTCCTCCGCTGGCGGTGGCATCGCTACGCCATCGTGGCGGACATCGAGAAGATGTACCGCCAAATTCTCGTGCACCCCGACGACCGTGACTTCCAGCGCGTGCTATGGCGTCGCGACAACACGCGTGAGATCCAGGAATACCGCTTGAACACCGTAACATACGGTCTCGCGTGCGCGCCATTCCTCGCGATTCAAACTCTGCGCCAGCTCGCCGACGACGAGGAATCTCGCTTTCCTCTCGGTGCCGCCGCTCTTCGACGTGACTGTTACGTCGACGACATCGTATCGGGCGCCAACACGAAGTCAGAGGCAGCAACGCTGCAGCACGAACTCCGCGGACTTTGCATGGCGGGCGGGTTTCCGTTGCGAAAATGGGCTTCCAACTGCGAGGAGACCCTCACCGGAGTCCCGCAGGAGCACCGGCTCCTCAAGGCTCAGCACACCTGGGAAGATGAGCTCCATCCCACGCTGGATCTCCGATGGCATGCGCGCAACGACCATTTCGCATTCGCGATCCAACCCCGCACGATGACCGGATACACGAAGAGGCGAGTCCTCGCAGAGACAGCTCGTCTCTTCGATCCGCTGGGCTAGCTGGCTCCAGTAATTATCCGCGCGAAGATCCTAATCCAATCCGCCTGGCTCCAAGGACTGGATTGGGATGCTCCGCTTCCACCATCCGATGCCCAACAGTGGCGATTCCTCCTCGAGGAGCTTCCGCAACTCGAACAAATACGGGTTCACCGCTGGCTTCGCAAAGGAGAGGAAGCCTCAACCCTCCAAATACATGGTTTCGCGGATGCCTCTGAGAGAGGCTACGCCGCCGCCGTGTATCTCCGCACCGTGACCAACGGTATCGCGACGATCCACCTCCTAGCTGCAAAAAGCAAAGTTGCTCCGATTAAACAAATTTCGTTACAGCGCCTTGAACTTTGCGCTGCATCTTTATTAGTGACGCTTACTCACCATCGACGCATTGTGTTGAGTCTTTTTGCAGCGCCAATATTTCATTGGTCCGACTCCAAGGTCACCCTCTATTGGATCCAAGGACACGCTTCGAAGTGGAAGACGTACATGGCCAACCGAGTCGCCCAGATCCAGACGCTGCTCCCGGAGGCCCAGTGGAGATACATACCTGGACGAGAAAACCCGGCTGACTGCGCATCAAGAGGAATAGCTCCCAGCGAACTTGTACTCCATCAGCTGTGGTGGACGGGTCCCAACTGGCTTCTGAAGGACGAACGCTGCTGGCCGGAGAAGAACCTGGAGGCTCCCAAGGGCGAACCGCCCGAGAAGAAAGCGTCCACGCACCATGCCGCCAACGAGGAAACCGAGCCCGAGAATTTGCTCAGATTTTCCTCTCTGCACCGGCTTCTCAGGGTGACAGCGTGGTGCCTTCGATGGCGACGCTCAGCCGCTCACGAACGACTTCCCGGCGACGCAACACCAAAGCCGGTTCTCGAACCGGCCGAGCTCGATGAAGCGCTGCACCGATGGCTCCGCGTGGTGCAGTCAATACACTACGCCGACGAAATCGCCGCTATAAACGCCAACCGCATCGTCGCCCACCGCAGCCCTCTATCAAAGCTGAGCCCATTCCTGGATCATGACGGCGCCCAGTGGGCTAGGAGACTGGAAAAAGTGGCCAAAAGTCAAACATTGATCGGATTGGCATAAAAAATCTTACTCGAGTGTTTTCGATGTCGCTGATCCCGAATTTGACATTAAAAATTCAAAATTCAAAATGGCGGACCCAATATGGCGGCCGAAATTGTGAAATTTAGTGGAATTTGCACAAAAATCCCTCCTCGAGAGTTTTCGAGGTCGCTGATCCCGAATTTGACATTGAAAATTCAAAATTCAAAATGGCGGACCCAATATGGCGGCCGAAATTATGAAAATTAGTGGGATTTGCACAAAAATTTCCACTCGACGGTTTTCGAGGTCGCTGATCCCGAATTTTGAAAAACATATTGACACCTGTTATTAGCCTATAAAGTTAGATATATAGTTACCAGGGCCTACCACGTGGAGGTTGCAGTGTAATTCCAGACCCCTTTGGGGTGCTTGTTTGGGAGAGGCTCACTTGCGCACAGTACAATTGGATACGTTGCAATTGCACACTGTGATATTAGACACATAAAGTTGCGCACCGTTCGATTGGACACATTTCAATAGCGCACAATTCGTTTGGACACATTTCATTTGCGCACCGTTCAATTGGACACGTTGTTTTTGGTCACAACACATATTTTTGTATAATTTGGAATACATACACACGCATGTATGCATGTATAATTTTGAAATTTTTTGACATTTATTATTAACTTTATTTGGTAAATAAACGTTTGTTATAGTTCTTTCGCGCACAGTTCTTCCGCGCACATTTCTTTCGCGCACATTTTTTTCGCGCACAGTTCTTTCGCGCACAGTTCGTTTGCGCACAGTTCGTTTTAATTAGAAGAAGAAGAAGAAGAAGCTTATAATTATAAGTATATATGTGTGCTGTCCATAAATAATAATTAATAATTTTATTATACCATTCCGTATCTTTGCCTTGCACATAGTTGTTATGACAGATTTCCTAACCTCTCGTAATGACAGCGTAATAATTTATTTTTTATTTTTAAAGAGTCAAACTTGACTGTCCAAATCTTTTTTTCCGGACGAAGTGTCATTGCACTCGTAACAGACAAAACGTAATGTAATCAGGAAGTAAGAAAACATATTAGTTAAATATAAAGTTAAATTAATTGTAATTTTCATCTAAAACAGATTCTTCTTTGAGTTTCAATTAGATACATCACAATTTCAGTAAGTATTATGTATTTAAATATTTCGTAATAAGACAAGAATACAATTTAATAGCCCAAGAAGTAATAAATCTTACTTATTTTCAGTGATGAATCATATATTTGTTATAGATAGCAGATCATGATATTTTGTGCAATATCTTCATCAGTTCTGTGAAAGAAGTATTTTACAATGTAAGTTGCTGGTTTCATAATCTTAGGGTAATTTGCTATTAAATAAACTGTACGTACGTATACTGTAATATGTAGACTCATGAGATTTGATAACATTTTTACTAAAGTTAGTTATTGTGTATATGAAATTCTAATATATTATGCTATTTATTAACATTTTTAAACACCTATTTCAGATATGACAGAACTGAGAGCCACATATCCTACGCATCTATAGTAATTTGCACAACAGGCCTGTCATCGAGCACTAAAAAAGAGTTCATTAACAAAGCACGAGATTCTTTTAAGCGAGAGTTTATTATAATTTTCTCCGCTATTAGAATCCTGTGAAATGTTATGAAAATATCAATATCTCCATCAGTGCTGTGAAAGAAGTCATTTACAATGCAAGTTGCTGTTTCCGTAGCCTTAGGGTAATCTGCTATTTAATGAACTATAGGTATGTATACTGTAATATGTATATTCATGAGATTTGATAACATTTCTACTAAAGTTATTGTGTATATGAAATTCTAATATATTATGCTATTTATTAATATTTTTAAATGCCTATTTCAGATATAACAGAACTGAGAGCCACATATCCTATGCATCTATAGTAATTTGCACAACAGGCCTGTCATCGAGCACTAAAAAGGAGTTCATTAACAAAGCACGAGATTCTTTTAAGCGAGAGTTTATTATAATTTTCTCCGCTATTAGAATCCTGTGAAATGTTATGAAAATATCAATATCTCCATCAGTGCTGTGAAAGAAGTCATTTACAATGCAAGTTGCTGTTTCCGTAGCCTTAGGGTAATCTGCTATTTAATGAACTATAGGTATGTATACTGTAATATGTATATTCATGAGATTTGATAACATTTCTACTAAAGTTATTGTGTATATGAAATTCTAATATATTATGCTATTTATTAATATTTTTAAATGCCTATTTCAGATATAACAGAACTGAGAGCCACATATCCTATGCATCTATAGTAATTTGCACAACAGGCCTGTCATCGAGCACTAAAAAGGAGTTCATTGCCAAGAATTTTCTAATGAAGTATTTACAAGTATGTTCAATAAATATATTTTCAGTGTAATAATTGTTACATAGACATATTTATATTTGGCAAATTTCTCCTCCATCTAATAAACTTGAAATTTTACATAACTTCAATATTATTTATGATCAATAGGAGTATTTCATTTTTCTCAAATTTTTTTGTGATATTGATTTTAATTTCCTCATTAATATTTTTTAGATGGACGAAATACCTGGAAAGCAGCCTGGTACAACAGTTTATGTGTACAATGACTACACTTATAACAAAGATTCTCGCAATAATCACATTTTACTCGTCGCTCTTCAAGGTGTCCTGGTACTATAATCATTGATAAAAATGGCGAAATATTTTTGAATCAAGAACATAGCCATACTAAGACACAATGGAAAATACAACAGTCTGCTATGATATTAGAAATGTTACAACTTTGCCGAGAGACATCTTTGCCTCTAAAAGAAATATTCGATAACGTCTGTCAAAAGTAAGTACATATTTTATTCTTTAGTTTTATTAAAGCAATTTTAAAATAGGATAAAAAGATATCAAGTGCACACGTGAAAAAAGTGCTCTATAAAAAAATGCTACTTTTGTGTAACCTGTTAAAAACTTGTATCACAAAATTGTAACGGGTGTACTTTTTATGAGCTCGCGGATTCGCTCGGTCGTGATCAGGGCTCGTAGAAAGTATTTGAGACACACGATGTAAATAAATTTATAAAGAACTATTAATTTATTAGGCCTCTATCGGTGCGGAATAATAATACAGAATGGCCCCGGAGGAGCGGGGGTGCGGCGGATAGTAATGCGTTATTGACGGGGCGCGGTTGTTATGAATTGCGCGATCTTTACAATGAGATTCGCTGTAGTATACGCGACGCGAATATAAACACGCCAGATAGGCGGTGCGGGGCGCGTGGTCGGTTTGTTGTGACGGCGCGCGTGGTTCACAAAAACGTGTGAATCGGTTTAAATCGCCGAGACGATTTCTTATACGTATGCGGTACTATTAATATCGCATATTCCCAGATGTTATGGGATGCGTGCGATATCGAGAAATCTCGAACGGGCAGCGAACTCGCTGTCCCTTGCTCGCACGCGGAGTACGGATTGACCAACGGTGTTGAGAAAACTCAACGGGGTGGCGAACTCGCCAGCCCACGGCTCGTCTGGTCGTATCGGTCGGAAGGTAGATCGTTTCTCGAGAACTCTCGAGAGAAGCGATCTCGGATTGCTAAGGATCGTAAAACGGTTCGGAAGCCGAGAATGCTCGGCGGAGGCTGCGAACTCGTCAACCTCACGTTCCGTCGTGTTTGCGATTTATTAGGATCGGATCAGGAAAGTCTCGAGCGTACAGCTCGAGCGGATTCGGTTTCTGGTACGATTCTGGTAAATCTGGTGCCTGGATCTAAAAAGGCTGCCGTTATATACCCGAGCGATTAACGGTACCCGCGTCGTTCGCCCCCGGGTGGGGATAATGACGTATTGTTTTTCGGCAGGTAATTCGGTAATACGTCACCTCCCCTGGGCGAAACGGCGCGGCGTTTCGGCGGGTGTCGCTCGGGCGTTCACGGCAGCGCTCGGCGGTATTCGGCTTTCCGAATCTCGGCGGCCGTATAACGGCCGTACGGTTGTTTATCGCAACGGTGTCTTTAATGTTTAAAAATGGGCGCTCGGCGCCTCTGCCCCTGCCCGGCCGATGTTCGCCGGGCGGCAGACTTCCGGCGGTCTACTTGCCGGGTAATAATGCGTCACAATGGGGGGTGCATTGTTACAAAATGTCATCATTGTGATTTATAAGTTATGTAAGTTATAATTCTACATTTCTATATGTATGCATATTTGATATGTGAACTGTTATAAATTGATAATTAGAAACTTCTTTGCATTCAAAATATAGATTTAATACATATGAAATTGATTGTTTAATAGAACCAATTTTTTCATGTACTATTGTTGGTGAATAAGTTACATAACTTCTAACTTACTTTTAATTTCTTACATTATTTATAAACCATATAATTTAATTGCTTCTATTAAATTACTTTTATTAAGAACAATCAATTTCATATGTATTAAATCTGTATTTTGAATGCAAAAAAAGTTTCTAAAAATCTCTGCATATCAGTTCATACATCAAGTATATACATAGAAATCTGGAATTATAACTTTTATTACATTACTTATAAATTATGATATATCTACAATAACACACGACTAAATTACTTATATTATAAGAACAATCAATATTTGATACGTATTATATCTTTATTTTAATATTGAATGACTAAATATAGAAAAATGAAGAAATACCTTTTCTAATTGAATCCAGTTCCATTACAAAACAAATTGTTTTCCATATCTTTCATAAGTTGTTTAACGTCATCTATTGATGAAAGAATAATTTTGTTTATTTCAGCAGTTGCATTGTTAACAGCATTGATAATCTTTCTAAAGATAAGAAAAAAATTAATTAGACGAAAAAATATATTTGATTAATATCACAAACATGTATAAAAAAATAGTAGTATTGTAAGAGATATTATATATAGTATTATAAAAATGCTAATATACAGTACTATAAAAATGTTAATACCGTGACAGAGAGATTATTATATATTTTTATATAACATTTTATTTTCAAAGTATCTTTATTGATATAAGATGATATAAGATTCTCATTATTATGTAAATTAATTCAACTCCATTTTTCTGGCAAAAGTTTTGTTTCAAAATCTTCAATTAATAAATGAATTGAAAAATCTTCAGTACTTGTTTCAGTACTGAATTGTGAAAAGTTATCTGAAATTAATTTTAATAATATAGGGAATTTCTGAAATGAATTTCCCATATTGCTTATATTTTCCATAATAAAATTATATACATAATTAATTAAAATTATAAATCACATAATCAATTCATTAATTAATCATAATTTACTTCTTTTATTATATCTCTAGAAAGGTTACTAGGTACATTTATAAACACAGGATCAATACATTTCTGAAAAAAAAAGAATTAGTAGTACATGTTGTCATTTAATATAAAGAACAAGAAAATTATATTATTACATTTACTTCTGTTATATTTTTATTTATTAATTTCAATGAATCATTATTATTATTTTTATCAAATTCATTATTTTTATCAGATTTTGATATCACATTTTTTCTTAATGCCCATTTCTGTAATTAAAATATAAACGGTCCCATTATAGGCATGACTTTTATCTTCTTTTAAAATATCTTTTTTATTGAAATGTAATTTACATATAAAATCTTTTGAAAGTTCTTTGCTAACTACTTCACTCCATTTTTGTAATAAACAAAGATTCTTAATAAAGAAGTATGCGACATAAATAAAATTAAAATTAATAAAAAAAACTTTAGAAAATTAAATACATTCCTTTGAAACTTTAAATAAAGACAGCCCAAGTTTGTCTAACATTTAAAACTTTTTTCTCTTCTTTCTGTTATTCTACCGCTTATACAGCTAGGAACAGAGCAACATTTTTCCATTTTTTATTTTTAATTTACAGATTTCACTAATAAAATTAATTGTTTAACTGTCACATTCACAGACACGGAGAGAACAATCAGCATTTACATTGTTTTACGTCTAAAAAAATATCTCAAAAGCATATGCTTATCCTTCTTCTATTCTCTAATGTCCGTGATCTTACAAATGAATTTAAGAATCTGGCCCCTGGGACTTGATCAAAATCGACTTTTCACTTTTCGGAAACTTTCTGATCATATCGAATAAATAGTTATATATATAATAGTTGTCCAAGTACTATACTAAATATATAGTACTTACTAAAAGAAAGATCGTTACAATGGAATAAAGATTATCTTTTTATTTCTTTTTATTTAAAAATTAGTAATGTAGCACATGATTGTATGCGTGGTATGTATGCTAAATTCATGACGATGTAGTATACTAAACTTACATTAGAGCACGCGCGGCATTAATATTTATATTGTATAAATCTAGCGTCGTCTATCCTAAGTCTCAAAATCATGACAGTCATTTATTGGTCATTTATTTATATCATGACTATTGTGACCAATTGGTCATGACGCGGTTACGACTTCACTCACATCATTTAGCATGTGTGAAATTAATTTGCAGTAAAATGTTATACGATTGAAATCTGGCGAAATCCTTTCAATTAACATAATTATTAATAGACAACTATTAGACTTACTGTATGAAAATTGCTTCGCGGAATTTCACTGTTATAACATTTAATTCTATTTTTTCTGCCAATTAATTTTACACGTGTCAGTTATTTAACATAAATATAAAGTTATAAAACTTAATCTTATATAGTTACAAACAAAAAGTATTAATTTTATTATATGCTTTTAAATGCTTTCTTCCATTTGATATTTTTAATCATTTGATTTGATTCTGTTCTTCATAATGATCAATATAATGTATAATTTTCGCCCTTTTCATTAACTTTAGAAATAATTATCCCTTGGCTAATAAAATTTATAATTGTTGCTTATAAATTTAATATATAGATATCCTGAAGAAGCCATAACATTGTCATATGCTACAGTAAGGTGTACATTGTACCGTGAAAGAATTAAACTTCGCCCAAGTTTGCCAAAAGACATGGAGACTCTTGCTGCGAGTTTATCAGCATATGTACCTCTTAAAGGATTTTATAAAGACAGTATTACTTGCAACGATGGAAAAATAGCATTAATATTTACAACTGATAAACTCTTAAGTACAATATAATTTTTCGCGATATTATATTTATTTGAAGTTATGCGAAATTTTCATATAAATTTACTGTTGTGATTATTTTCTTGACCAGTGTAATTATATATATACGTATATAATATAGTTTGTTGAATTTTTAAGGGTGTTGCAACGATTTTTATCCTGTGTGAATGTTGCTCTAGTGATATGTATAAAGCTATATGGAAAAAAATTGTAGAATTAGTACCAACACTTGAAAAAAATGTGAAAATTTTAATGAGCGATTATGAAATGGCTGCCATGAAAGTGATGAGTGAACAATTTCCAACAGCAAAGGCACATGGATGCTGGTTTCACTTTAATCAGGTATGGTAATTTACTAAATTATTATTAATTAATAAAAATCATGTATGAACATAAAGGACATTGTAATTTGTTTAAAGTCTCACATGGTCTATCTTTCATGGTGTATCTTTCTCTAATACAATTTTTCTGGAATGGTACATCTTGAGAGTCGTCTTAAGACATATCTGTGGTTCGGAATCCACGTTAAGCTGTAGGTCCCCTTGTAAGTGGAAAACATTGAGAAGGCAGAGAAGTTGCCAGCGCTATTAGAGATTAGGGCAAAAAGAATACACGAACATACTTTTACAGGCACTTTCGCGTTACTGGAGACGTTTAGGATTAACAGATGCACCAAGAAATATTTTGTCCATGACTATGACGATGGCATTGATTCCTTCTGATTGCTTTGAAGAAGCATTTTCCCTGATACAACTGGAAGCTAATCAGATTTCCAATAAATATCCTGCTATTTGTGACTTTCTAAATTATATACGCAAAACTTGGCTACCATTAGCGTCAAAAGTTAGTGTTTATGATTGTCCTGTAAGGACGAATAATATAACAGAGAGTTTTCATAATATAGTGGGAAAAAGATTCAGAAAAGGAAATATTTGGAACTTTTTAGGTAATGTTATTATTAATACTTCTTTTCGTTTCACATAATAAGATGAACAAGTTTTATAACATATTCTATTTACAGATAATCTACAGAAAATAATTGTTGATGAAGAAATAAAACTAAAACGTCTACAGGCAGGCGAGAATATTGGATGTCGTACTAATATTAAAAATAAAAGGCGAGATCATAAAATATTGGAGGCTCAAAGAAATTTTGCAAATGGCAGGTTTGTAATAAAGTTGTGTTAAAGTCCCCTAAAGTATGTCAAGTAATTAATTATTAAAATATATTCTGATACATGTAACATTTTGTTTCTAGAATAATTTTTTATTTAAATGTTAATTAATTTTGTCTGCGTTGCATGCGTAGGTGCACGCATACTTCTATATATATATATATATATATATATATATATATATATATATTGCATATTTACATTTCTATACTTCTTCATAAATGATATGTGAAATTGTACTTTTTATTGTTTACAGGATAAGTCTTCAATGCTTTTTACATATGTTCAGTGACGGATCTGAAAATTTTTTTCTGGAAGATAAATTAATTTCCAAAGGTACGTCTGTACTCTCACACACACAATAGTATGATAAATAATATTTAAAATAATATTAAAGTTAACATCTAAATACAAAATTAATATAAATATAATAATAAATTAATAAAAATATAATAATGTACAAATATTTATAAACTATGCACCCGGTCGAAAATGTTTAGAAATCCTAAATCTATGTGAAATACATGACGGCTACTGTTTAGTATATGTTAAAATATATAAAATTTTCAAATCAGATTTCACATAATTTAGTGAGAATTTAAGTGACTACGCTAAATCCTGATTTTAGTTTACTTCTTGCAGTACTATGATTAGGAACCCTAGTCTATGTTATTAAAAAATATTAAATACGAATCATAAAAATTTGGTTTTTCAGTGGTTATTAATAGGGAATAAGAATTTTCTGTTTTTAATTTTTTACAACTCTTTCTATTTGTTATTATAAAAATTAATATTAATTGCATTTCATTTCAGTCATTGAAGATGACAATCAAGTATATACATCGAGATCTGATGGACAAGATGTGGCTTCCAAAACAAAATCAAATACATTGTACACTAATACTAACAGTGATATTGATGCAAACATAGCAAAGAGGAAACCGATACAAGAAGAATTATTTAATTATGATGAAGAAAGTGGTGTACCCGTAAAATGTTCAAAAAGAACACAACAAACAAAAAAAAAACAGACAGAAAGAAGAAAAAAACGGTCAACCACCGACAAAGGTAATGCATAATTTTAATGTTTTATTTACAAATTTCATATTTTTTAAATCTAGTAATATTATGTAGCACGCATTATTGAGTTGTTTAAAATCACTTTCTTGATTATTACTAATACATAATTCTTGTAAAAAGAAACTCGGATATCCTGGTACGCCAAGTGTTTTTGAATATCAATTTCAGTCTTTGTATTTATAATTTAATTCAGTCTATGTATATATAAAAAGATGTATATTAAAAAGAATGATTTTCTAAATATTATTGATATAATTACTTTTTGAAAAAGTTGAAGTTTTTATTTTCTATTGATTCAACTATTATCATTATTTTAGTAGAAAACATACACATAAATTTAAATAATAAGATATTTTCCAAAACTTCATCGTCTTTTACTTGATATTAATTATTAATTTCTACTTATATGGTTCTTAAGTCATCTTTGTTTACGCTTATATATTTTTAGATAATACAATTTTCAGTTGAATTTTCTGATGATATTGCTTATCTCTGGATATTTCATATATTTCTGTTTTTTTTATTTCTCCCGTTTTTATTTGTATTTACTTGTAGATAACATTACTTTTATATAAGATTCCTTCAAGCTAGATTTTTCCCATAGAAATAATACATTGAAGCATTGACTTTTTTTTATAAAAGTTTCTTTTTTTTACAAGTTATGTCTAAACATTTTTTGGCATAAGATTTTTCGCATATGCTTAGGGAGAAAAAGGATAGGAATGTTAGTTTGAACTGTAAGTGTAGATGTATAATAGATGTCAAGATCACATTAAAGTTGCCTTGAACTGTTTAAATAGGAATCTCATGCAAATTTTTTTATTGCATAAATTAATTCCACTCATAATTTTTTACTCGTAATATAAAAGTATTGGGATAAGATAATTGCAAAGTAAATACTTTACAAGATATTTTGCATTTTAGATTCTTTTCAGCATAAAATGCGAGATATCTTGTACTCACTTTTCGACGATATTATTTCAATACTTTTATGTATAGACTGACAAGAAAGATCGATTTATGGAGAAAAGCATACAAAAATATCTTAAAGAATTATATTATATTTTGCAATTCCAGTTATTCAACTATATGCACAGATTAGTATATCTCTCTCATCAGCCCATTTTGCCTGTCATTCTATTTATAAAAGTATTGAAATAAAATTGTCCAAAAATGAGTACTTTACGAAATATTTCAAATTTTATGCCATATTCTAAAATAAGTGCAAAATAAAATGCAAAATATCTCGTATCGAAAGTACTTTCTTTTCAATTATTATACTCTCACACATTTGTACGCTAAATGATGAGTAGAATCAGTTTATGCAATAAAAAATTTCCATAAACAATAATTTCCAAATTTTTTATATGTATCTTCAAATTTTTCAAGATGTGCAGATAAGAAACTTATAAAATACATGGCCCATCTTTTTTTTGCAATAACTTGAGAAAATTATACTTTTTTCATTAATGCGGAGCAGGTCAAACACAAAATTGTTAGTTATACCATAACATCTTTTCTTTTTCTCCTCTTTAATATATTTTATAGAATATTATATTGTTTAATAAAGGATACGAATATTTTCGTGGTCGATTACATAATTCTGTTCTTTCATTTTTCTAGATATACCTCTTAATTTTTAACATACATCTCAATTTTCAAATTTCCCTTTTTTGTCTATTACGCTATTGTATTTAAAATTTTTTCTTATATACTAATTATTGCATTATTTCTTATTAATAGAAAACTCTTACAATGAACACGGAAATAAAATTTACGGAAACATACATGAGCGGAATACTGGAGTGATGAAATTACCAAAATTGGTTTTACATAGAATTAATCGACAGTTGAAGACATATGAACGGCAAGCACTACAAGAGCTAGAGAATTCGAACTCTCAAATTTAATACGAGAAATTGGAATATTCCTACTTCGAAGACTAAATACGGTAATACGCAAGGTAATCTTATTACTATTTTGTAGTACACAGCTGCTGTAAACTATAAAATCAAAGTTAATTTTTTTTCACATAGAGATATATAAGCAATATTGTAAATTTTCTTTTCTTTTTCTCTTCACAGATGTTGCATCGATATATGAGGTGTCGGATGACGATTATGGATATTGGTATTCAGATAATAGTAATGCCTCCGAAGAACTTCCATTCCACACTATAAGTTGGGATCTTGAAAACAGTCAGAATATATCAAGAGAGAAGCCTTCCGAAGATATTTGCACGCTGTGTTTTACCAATGAGTGAACATACATTTTTGTACCCTGTGGTCATCTTGTCTGTTGCAGTGAATGCATCGAACGTTTGGAACGTAATCGATGTCCGGTATGCAATACTATTTTTGAAAAGTATCTTAGAGTTAGAAAACCGTAACAAGCTGTCTGCTTCAAGCAATCTTTCTTTGTAAAGGCAGGCTGCAATCTGAAAATTTTTAGCATAAGAAAGCATTTTTTATATTGTTATTGTTTGTATTGTAATATTCATATTTATGCAATTATACTTATATAATTTAGTTTCGTCTTTATAAGCACAGTTATGTACTGTGGCGGTGTCCACATGAGTTTTAATTTGTTACATATATGTAATTATTCTTGTCAAATAGTCTAAAAAAGAGACGAGAGCTAACGATATTATAAATGTCAATTTGTTATCGTACGTTGTCAATGCAAAAAAATGCAGGTTTTTTTGTTTCAAATTGTTTCTATTTAGCTGTAAGTTAGTTCAGAATGGAAGACATTTTTCTTTTCATCTTTTCCCATTTCATTTTTATAACGATTAAGTGCCTTTTAAAATGTATATGAAGATTATAGTTCCTAAAGTTGTTTATACATAATATATGTAGCTTATTGTAATTAAATATGTAGATTTTGTCTTATGTGCAAAAGATACATGATACCGAAGATATAATTTGATACTCTTTTCCTATAATATATATATATATGTATAAACGTATAATGCGCTGCAATGTCATCTTACTTTTATAACGTTATAATGTTCAATAAAGATACTAATTATAATCAAACAAAAAACGTGTTTTAATTTTACAATGATCATATATAACATGTATATTTCTACATATACAACATTTGTATTTCTATTGTATTTATTAGTGTTTTGTTGTGAGCAAACTTTTAATCCCATGTCGTGTATATATGTGTATATATATATATATATATATATATATATATATATATATATATGTATGTTACAGTAAATGTGTTAATTCAGTAAATGTATACGCACTTACTAGTCAATGTAGATACTAATTTGATAAAAGTAAATGTATTCACAAGCAACGGAATTTAAACTTTTACCAGTAGAAGCATATATTTTCTACTACAATGTATTGTAGCAAATGTATACATTGTCTAGTAAATGAATACATTTATCAGGAATAGTAGACATTTTTTATATTTAATTGATACTTTTGCTGAAATCCTATTGTAAATGCATACATTAGCTAGTAAGTACATACACTTACTAAATTTACGCTTTTATTATATATATATATCTATAGATATATATATATATATCTATATATATATATATATATATATATATATATATATAGTATGATGTAGCTTTTTGTAGATTTTTGTTTTGATTGCTTGTAATGGACAATAAATGGCATTGTACAAACATCCTTTGAGAGTAAAAGATTAATTTCCCAAAAAGTCAAAAAGATAAATAGATGATCGTTAATGATTTCATAACATTTCATAGGATTCTAATAGCGGAGAAAAATTATAATAAACTCTCGCTTAAAAGAATCTCGTGCTTTGTTAATGAATTCTTTTTTAGTGCTCAATGACAGGTCTGCTGTGCAAATTACTATAGATGTATAGAATATGTGGCTCTCAGTTCTGTTATATCTGAAATAGGCGTTTAAAAATATTAATAAATAGTATAATATATTAGAATTTCATATACAGAATAACTTTAATAGAAATGTTATCAAATCTCATGAGTATACATATTACAGTATACGTACGTACAGTTTATTAAATAGCAGATTATCCTAATAAGGCTACAAAAACAGCAACTTACATTGTAAAAGACTTCTTTCATAGCACTGATGGAGATATTGATATTTTCATAACATTTCACAGGATTCTAATAGCGGAGAAAATTATAATAAACTCTCGCTTAAAAGAATGTCGTGCTTTGTTAATGAACTCCTTTTTAGTGCTCGATGACAGGCCTGTTGCAAATTACTATAGATGCATAGGATATGTGGCTCACAGTTCTGTTATATCTGAAATAGGCATTTAAAAATATTAATAAATAGCATAATATATTAGAATTTCATATACACAATAACTTTAGTAGAAATGTTATCAAATCTCATGAATATACATATTACAGTATACATACCTATAGTTCATTAAATAGCAGATTACCCTAAGGCTACGGAAACAGCAACTTGCATTGTAAATGACTTCTTTCACAGCACTGATGGAGATATTGATGACAGGCCTGCTGTGCAAATTATTATAGATGCATAGAGGATATATGGCTCTCAGTTCTGTTATATCTGAAATAGGCGTTTAAAAACATTAATAAATAGCATAATATATTAGAATTTCATATACAGAATAACTTTAATAAAAATATCATCAAATCTCATGAGTACACATATTACAGTATATGTATGTACAGTTTATTAAATAGCAGATTACCCTAAGGCTACGGAAACAGCAACTTACATTGTAAATGACTTCTTTCACAGCACTGATGGAGATATTGATATTTTCATAACATTTCACAGGATTCTAGTAGCGGAGAAAATTATAATAAACTCTCGCTTAAAAGAATCTCGTGCTTTGTTAATGAACTCTTTTTTAGTGCTCGATGACAGGCCTGTTGTGCAAATTACTATAGATGCGTAGAATATGTGGCTCTCAGTTCTGTTATATCTGAAATAGGTGTTTAAAAATGTTAATAAATAGCACAATATATTAGAATTTCATATACACAATAACTTTAGTAGAAATGTTATCAAATCTCATGAATATACATATTACAGTATACATACCTATAGTTCATTAAATAGCAGATTACCCTAAGGCTACGGAAACAGCAACTTGCATTGTAAATGACTTCTTTCACAGCACTGATGGAGATATTGATATTTTCATAACATTTCACAGGATTCTAATAGCGGAGAAAATTATAATAAACTCTCGCTTAAAAGAATCTCGTGCTTTGTTAATGAACTCTTTTTTAGTGCTCGATGACAGGCCTGTTGTGCAAATTACTATAGATGCGTAGGATATGTGGCTCTCAGTTCTGTCATATCTGAAATAGGTGTTTAAAAATGTTAATAAATAGCATAATATATTAGAATTTCATATACACAATAACTAACTTTAGTAAAAATGTTATCAAATCTCATGAGTCTACATATTACAGTATACGTACGTACAGTTTATTTAATAGCAAATTACCCTAAGATTATGAAACCAGCAACTTACATTGTAAAAGACTTCTTTCACAGAACTGATGGAGATATTGCACAAAATATCACGATATGCTATCTATAACAAATATATGATTCATCATTGAAAATAAATAAGATTTATTACTTCTTGGGCTATTAAATTGTATTCTTGTCTTATTACGAAATATTTAAATACATAATACTTACTGAAATTGTGATGTATCTAATTGAAACTCAAAGAAGAATTTGTTTCAGATGAAAATTACAATTAATTTAACTTTATATTTAACTAATATGTTTTCTTACTTCCTGATTACATTACGTTTTGTCTATTACGAGTGCAATGACACTTCGTCCGGAAAAAAAGATTTGGAGAATTTACAGTCAAGTTTGACTCTTTAAAAATAAAAAATAAATTTTTACGCTGTCATTACGAGAGGTTAGGAAATCTGTCATAACAACTATGTGCAAGGCAAAGATACGGAATGGTATAATAAAATTATTAATTATTATTTATGGACAGCACACATATATACTTATAATTATAAGCTTCTTCTTCTTCTTCTTCTAATTAAAACGAACTGTGCGCAAACGAACTGTGCGCGAAAGAAATGTGCGCGAAAGAAATGTGCGCGAAAGAAATGTGCGCGAAAGAAATGTGCGCGAAAGAAATGTGCGCGAAAGAAATGTGCGCGAAAGAAATGTGCGCGAAAGAAATGTGCGCGAAAGAAATGTGCGCGAAAGAAATGTGCGCGAAAGAAATGTGCGCGAAAGAACTGTGCGCGAAAGAACTGTAACAAACGTTTATTTACCAAATAAAGTAAATAATAAATGTCAAAAAATTTCAAAATTATACATGCATACATGCGTGTGTATGTATTCCAAATTATACAAAAATATGTGTTGTGTCCAAAAACAACGTATCCAATTGAACGGTGCGCAAATGAAATGTGTCCAAACAAATTGTGCGCAATTGAAATGTGTCCAATTGAACGGTGCGCAACTTTATGTGTCTAATATCACAGTGTGCAATTGCAACGTGTCCAATTGTACTGTGCGCAAGTGAAGGCTTCTCGCTTGTTTTACGTGAGTCCCCTTGCCTCTCACTTTTTTGGGGTGCTTTATTAAAGTGAGTCCCCTTGCCTCTCACTTTTTCGGGGTGTTTAATTAGAGTGAGTCCCCTCGCCTCTCACTTTTTTGGGGTGCTTTATTAAAGTGAGTCCCCTTGCCTCTCACTTTTTCGGGGTGCTTAATTAGAGTGAGTCCCCTTGCCTCTCACTTTTTGGGGGTGCTTTATTAGAGTGCGTCCCCTTGCCTCTCAGTAACTATTCTTTGTCAGACAATACTGTTTCATTTAAAAAGCACATAACTTCAGAAAATCCATTGTCTTCACTTTCATTATTATCATTTGTAGAAGCAGTAATATTTGATACTTCTTGAGGAATTTCAAAGAGTTCAACCACATTAGGGGGGAATGGCAAATGATTTTGTTTTTTAACCCGTTTGTTGAGGTGGATACTTGAAATAACAACATCAGAGGTGTCCATCGCCCTAAGAAAAACGTCTTCCAAAGAACCCCGCACTAATCATATGGAAAATCTGTCCCGGTCAAATCAATTGGTTTTTACATATGTTGTAGCTTATGACCTACTGAACAAAAGATGTAATGGGCACAAAGCTCAATAATGGACAGTTATCGAGTTATAACCAGTCAAACATGAAAAATTCGGGCTGCCGAATAGTCAAATCTCGGAAGGTATTGATTTTTTTGAAAAATGTTTGAAACAAACATAGTAGGGTTTTACAAAATCTGTTAGTTGGTGACATTATTTGTGAATTTTGAATGACCTTGAAAAGCTCCGTGAACAAAAATCTTTATGTGTCACAGCAGAGATAAGGACCCCACGGTTCGTCACTCCCGTAGTATTTTTTGACTCCAAACCCTCTCTGCTGTGTGTATATGTGTGTGTGTGTATGTGTGGGGTAATAAAATAAATGATCTTATTGTATATTACTCATTATTTGGATCCTGCTGTGGTGGTCTCTGAGCGGCATCTAATATTGTGTTCAATAATGATGAAGAGGGATAACGAACATTGGGCTGGTGTCGTGCATATCCTAAATACCACAATACGCTGGTTACATGTGCACATGTACCCACAGTCCGTGCGCCTGACTTACAGGTGCAGTAATAACCAAAAATCGCCTCCTTCTCATCATCTATATTATATGCATCTCTTATGTTGTAAGCTATAAATATTTGATGTTTTGTAGCATTACGGAATCGTGAAAACACTCGCACCCTTATGAAACCTTGTTCATCAAACAACGAATCCAATTGAAATTCTTCTTGTGCATCACGCTGCATCTTATCTTGAATATAAGATCTTGCTAGACGAACCTGAAATGTACCAATAGTCAAATCTCGTAAATATTCTAATGTTAGGCGTGGAAAGTCACGTAACTGTCCTTCATGTAAATGTATCCATTGTGCATTTCTATAGCACATCCTTTCTACTTCAACTCGCGCTTGAACAATATTAACCTCTCTAGATTTATCAAGAAGTTCTCTTGCTAATCCTGCATTAGCTTCTTCCATTAAAACTAAAGGATGATATCTATTAATTATAGCACCTGCAATGTTATAAAACTTGCCCAAGTGATGAAGATGAGGCATTATAATTGTATGATCAAAAAACTTGAACATAGACTTGATATGTCCATTTCTAGTTTCAATTATCCACCTTGTTTTTGTCACCAATCGAGACTCATTAGCTTCTTCAGTGAATAATTGTTTCTGTTGAGGTCCAAGAAAAGCTGGCGTTTTATACTCAATGCCTAATTCACGAAGTAATGGCTGAGCATCTCGATATCCACGATCTAATATAAAAATGTCACCATCATGAAACCATCCTTTCATATTGTCCGCATCACGTTGAAATTCATTATTTAATATTCGAGCATCATTGTTACGAGAATCAGAAAAGTAAGGACCCTGAATAGCCAGTATATACCCATCTGGAGCAACTATAAGAGAAGGTTTTATCAGATGTCGACCTTTTTGCATTGAGTATGTTTGTCGTAAAACACGAAAGTTGCTACTTTTATGAGTATAAGAATAAGTCCCGTCAATATAAGCAATTACTTTCGTAATAGCTAGCTCAGAATTATATAATTCGTTTGCAAAAGGTGTTACATGTCTCATTATATACTCTTCTCGAGTTATAGCTTGAAAACCAATATTATCAGGGACAAATCTGTTTACTAAAGACTGCCGACCTTTGGAAATCGCTAAACTCACTGCTTGTCTAGAGGAATACTGAAACAGTACTTTAAGAAATTCGTCAGACAGTCCTTGTCGCAGCTTGCATAAAAAAAATTAAAAGATCTTTTTTAGTAACGTTTCTGATACCACGTTCTTGGAATATAGGATCGCAATATGTATACAATTCTTGAAACTGTTGTTTTGTAATGGGTGCTATACATTTAAATTCATTCTCTGTAAAACTATTTTCGTTTTCATAACGATTATTATTATTTGCTATATTACGAAGAGCTTCTAAGAAAACTTGCAGTTGCTGACCTTTTATTACATATGGTCTATAAATAAATCGCAAACCTGGCAGCAGTAACTGTAAAATAAATCCGCGATCATCCAAATGTTGGTCACAACAATAAACGTGTTCAGGAATATAAATATTTTTCAGAACAAAGACATACCCTGGATTCTAACGACAGTGGTCTAATATTTACAATAGCATTGCAAAATAAACAAGAATTATTTCGGGTTTGGGTAATAACGTTGATTCGTAGGCAAGTCGGATCAAGTTCTATCTGTTCTATTTCATGTACAATAGATACATTGCAATTAAAACATAATCGGCTTTCATTGTCTATATCAATGGGCTCCTTACCCAGCCCAGTTCGCCTAAAAACAGCGATTTGTTTTTTAATTGCATCATTATTGCCATTGATTCGTACCATTTGTCGAGCTTGAAAAGCACGATCGCAAACATAACAATGGATTCCATGTCTGTAAGCCATGATAATACTTTATTATCGAATTGCGTAGCAATATCAGATTGATTAGATATTAAAAACTTTTCTGGTGAAATAATTCCTGAGACCAAAATGAACAGAATACACTGATATCAATAATATCAATATCGGATGTAGTAATGCCAGAAAGTAATAGCATTCGGCAGCAATAACGCTAGAATAGATACGCTTAGTGATGACAATGTCTGCGTTAGCAATATCAACCAATATGATTTCTCACAGATTGCAGGTAGAGTATACAGTATACCGCCCGCAGTGTAGCAGTGGGGATGAGTCGCCTGACGGTTCTAGCTGTACGAATCGAGCGCTCTACACATAACTCTACGCTCATAACCAGAGATGGTAAATCGTGTATATTAGTTCTCAAGAAGTTTTAGTAGAAAAAAGGTTCATCAAAAATATTTTGAAAACGTCTCGAATTTAGCTACACGAATATAATAAAAAATAGGCATTTTTGTGGAAGATTTTTGTTCACGGAGCTTTTCAAGGTCATTCAAAATTCACAAATAATGTCACCAACTAACAGATTTTGTAAAACCCTACTATGTTTGTTTCAAACATTTTTCAAAAAAATCAATACCTTCCGAGATTTGACTATTCGGCAGTCCGAATTTTTCATGTTTGACTGGTTATAACTCGATAACTGTCCATTATTGAGCTTTGTGCCCATTACATCTTTTGTTCAGTAGGTCATAAGCTACAATATATGTAAAAACCAATTGATTTGACCGGGACAGATTTTCCATATGATTAGTGCGGGGTTCTTTGCTTGACGACTATGTTTTCTAGCATGATCTAATCTGAAATTTTTATAATCCTTATTCAGAGCTTCTGATGCCTCTTCCCCAAGTGTTCCAACTGGTAAAATACTAGTATATATTATTTGAGCTTCGCGAATCAAAATTTTATGTACAGTAGATGGCATAGGATACCAAGGGTAGCAATTAATATAAAGCTCAGCTGTGGAAGTATATAATTTCTGAAAACGCCGTTCATTAATTGGGAGATGACGGGATAAAGCGGTTAAAATTGTTTTAAAATTTGAAAGGATTTGCCGATTGAATCCTATGCAATCAGCAAAAAGATCAGTATTATTAAAAGCTCGACGAGCTGTGTTGCCATCGTTGCTAGTCCCACTTCCCCCCGATTTAGGCTTGTCGACTTTAAGTCCAAACTTCTCCCACATAATTGCCTGTATTTCTTTTTTCCTTTCAGCAAATTTTTTTTTATTTTCTTCAGACCTTACTTGCCATTGTTTAAAAGTTATTCTATAAGAAATGTGTAAGCAACATTCAAAAAATCGAATCCAAGCGTGTAAGGGACTGATTCCATACTGCAGGGAGTTTAGATTGGGCACAAAGGATTCTCGAGTTATATTTTCTAGATTGCTAAAATCTTTTGGAGTTGCATGACATATGGGGCAAGTTTGCATAGATTTGGTATTGGTAATAATATTCAAAATTTTGCCATCTATCAATGTTAAAAGTAGTGAAAAATGAATCTTGATATTACATTCTTCTACAAACTCCTCGAAAATCTCCAAATTTTGAATTTGATTTTCCATATTCATTTTTTGTTTCAGAATAACTTCTTTTGTTTCTTTTACATGTTCTATTTTCACTGGGCGACAAAATCTATTCGATTGAGGAGTTCGATTATTCCATAAAATAACCCCAGTTGAAGTTGATAGTCGGAGAGGAATTAGAGTGGTTACAAATAAGTTTTCATCGCTTATGTTTGCTGCCTCTTTATATTTTTGTTGATAAGCGGAATGACCGCTACTACCATCAAAACCCCAACTGCAAGTTAGCACAGCTTCGATTTCCGTGCAATTATATTGTCGCGCAGTATGAACCACGACTTTAACTTGCATTTTAAAAATTCTTTTAGCAATATGGTTCAGAAGATTTTGAAGCTTTACTTCTGCTACATTTTCATTTATTGATATTGCTTCTTTCTCTGGCCTACACAATGCTTTAACATTTCTTACAACATCATAAGATGGCCAGATGTCTGCTCCTGAAGATTTTGATTCCAAACGCATATTTATGTATGTATTTTTTGTTAGAGAATTGTCTAGGATAAAAGCCAACGCTTCCTCAGGAGTTTTTTTGATTATAGAAGGTACTGTAGTAGCCAATATTTTTCGCATTTTTGTAGGACATGTTGGTGTTTTCAAAACTTCATCCAGGATCGCACGTAAATCTTTCTCTCTTGATTGTCTAGCAGCATGTTTACCTGCCATCAAAATTCTTAATGGACCATGTTGGTATTTGGCACTCAATGCAGCAGCCTCTCGTCGCTGAGACCGTAAAGATTTTTCACGGAACGGCATAGTTGGACGGCCACCGTTTGAAGCAGAACACAATTCTTCTGCAATAATTCCCAAAGTAGGAATTTTGAATACTCCTTTCAACCATTTCGAATTTTTTTTCCCTGAATCGATTATTATCCCTGCGAGATGCTGCGTACTTTTCATTTCTTTTTGTCCTAAGAGCCGAAACAGCACTTCTAAGACATTTCAGATTATCTGGTCTCACTTTTGCAATGTCAACATTCATTCTTTCTAGAATATATTTAACACCTAAATCCCTGTGATCATCATCAGGAATTTGAGCCAAAATTTCCTCTTTTGTAAAAGAAACCATCTCTAGTAACTCTTAATACTGAAGGCACTTTAAATACGACAAAATGTGCCAAAAATCGAATTTCAGGCAATTTTAGGAAAATCTCAAAACTATTGACTGTTATTGGATTTTTGGCTTTCAAGTAGAAACTAAGGAATTCTGATAATAATGTTTAAAAAATGTAATAATATAAAAAACACCAAAAATGAAAAAATTACCTATGTGATTGATGGGAGAGAAAGTGGGAAAAAATAAATTTTTGTACGGAAAAAAGAATTAGTTTAAGATTAAGAGATAAAGATAAAGATTATCAGTTTTAAAATAAGAACGTACTCGTGTGTGTTCAAATATAATCGACACATCGCGGTATCATGTCGGAGATGCTCTAGATATATACTCGATCAAGACGTTTTTAACTGTGAGTTAGCTTAAATGAGAAACGCCATCTATTAAATTAACTATGTATTAACTTTTGTTTCATTATCTGTTAGTTGGGATAGCAAAATTTCAGTTTATAATCAATATGATCATTAGACAAGTACACTTTGCTAAGAATAAGAAAATATACAGGGTGTCCTAGACCACCCGTACACCCCTTTTCTTTCAAAAACTAAGGATTTTAGAGAAAAACAAAACTCTATCTGACATATTTTGATATAAAAAATAAAATATCTCGTAAAATATTTAGTTTTCGGTAATCTTACCGTAATACTTTTATGTACAAAATAATGAGACAAATCAATTAGTAAAAAAAAATAATTGTTTTTAAGAAAAAGTATGTAATTATTTATAATGTATTTTTTTAAACAATTATTTGTTTTTTTCTTTACACTAATTGATTTGTCTCATTATTCTATACATAAAAGTATTACGGTAAGATTATCGAAAATTAAATATTTTACGAGATATTTTATTTTTTATATCAAAATATGTCAGATTAAAATATAAAATAACTCAAAAAGTACTTAATAAAAAAATACTTTATTATAGTGTTTTGGAAAGCTCTCGACATAAGCTATAAGAATATGCAATAAAAAATAGGGAATTCCATTTAAGAAATTAAAGATGTCCTTGACTTGACCTTAACGATGCTATCCAAGGTCAAACCAATGACACCATCTTATGTTCCCCTCAAAACCATACAATTTTTGTTCAAAACGTTTTTCTCTAAAATGCTTAGTTTTTGAAAGAAAAGGGGTGTACGGGTGGTCTAGGATACTCTGTATTGCAGTTGTGGACATCTTTGATAAAAATGGAAACGGGCAAAAATGGGCATGATTTTCTTAAAGTATTTGTAAATGAGCATCCAATGGTGCCTTATTTTCAGTGATATTTGTGATTATCGTCGATTATCGGGTTTTAGAAGAGATTTCACAACTTGAAAAATATAGTATATTCCAAGATAATGATGTGCTATTTGACTATCGGTTTATTGCCAAATTCTAGTGTAATTTCTTAAAGTAGTTTTTATCTCAGACCAACAAAAAAAATTAATAGATATTTTATTTTTGAACACATAACAAAATTAATGACTTTTTCTTTCAAATAGAATTAATTATACAAAAACTATATTTTTAAAATTCAAATAGTTACTATATGAAAAATAATTATTCAAATACCATAAAACTTTGAAAAAAGCTGTAAAAAGAGCTGTATATTATAATGAAATATTCGCCCATGCTATTTTTCGAATTGAATTTTGGCCACTTTTTCCGGTCTCCTAGCCCACTGTGCGGCGTGCTGAGAGTCGGAGGGTGACTCAAGCACGCCATCCTGTCAAACGACGAACGACACCCGATGATCGCCCCATCAACGTCATGGCTGACGCGACTTCTGGTAGACTCGTGTCACCAAAAAACTCTACACGGCGGAGTACAGCTCACGCTGGGCTTGCTCCGTCAACGCGTCTGGATTCCGCGAAGACGGGCCGTCATCAAGCAACTGCTCCACCGATGCTTGACGTGCACCCGATGGCGAGCCACTGCACCGCAACCACAGATGGGGAATCTTCCTCGCGGCCGAGTCACTCCTGGACGCCCGTTCCTCCGCACCGGCGTGGACTACGCCGGCCCGTTCTAAATCCGGACATCCAAAGGGCGAGGACATCGAGCGTACAAAGGCTTCATCATCCGTTTTTGTGTGCCTTTGTACACGAGCCGTGCACTTAGAGTTGGCCTCGGACTATACAACCGAGGCCTTCTTGGCCGCCTTCCGCCGATTCACTTCACGTCACGGCCTGTGCACGGACTTATACTCTGATTGCGGCACCAACTTTATTGGCGCAGACCGAGAATTGAGAAAACTTTTCCAAGCATCAACGTCCGACGGCCGTCGCATCGCGCACATCACGAGTTCACAGGGAGTGCGATGGCACTTCAACCCACCCGCCGCACCGCACTTCGGGGGGCTCTGGGAGGTGGCCGTCAAATCTACAAAACACCACTTGAGACGAGTCATCGGGGAAGCCACGCTAACATTTGAGGAGTTCAGCACCTTCCTCACGCAAGTGGAGGCCTGCCTAAATTCAAGGCCACTCCACGCTTTATCCGACGACCCCGACGACTTCACCGCACTAATACCCGGACACTTCCTCATCGGCGCCCCGCTTCTCGCCGTACCGGAGCCATCGCGGACCGAACAAAGGGACACTCACATATCGCGATGGCAACTGGTGCAAAAAATGAGGGACCATTTCTGGCAAAGATGGTCCTGAGAATACCTGCACGGACTTACCTCTCGATCGAAGTGGCTGGGACCCGAGGCGGCTCCCAACATCGGCACGCTGTGTTTATTCCGCTCCGAGACAACCCCGCCGAGCCGATGGCCCCTCGCCCGCATCATCAAGCTGCACCCCGGAGACGACGACGTCGTGCGCGTGGTGACCATCCGGACACCCACCACAGAACTCATCCGACTACTTACCAAGCTCGTGTTGCTTCCCAGCATCACCGAGATATCATCGCCGACAAAAAACCGCACTCTTGTACACTAGTTATAAGAAATAAAAATACCGTAGAATTTAATCCAACGGGCCGCGCCGCTTTCACTCTTACATTTCGCAATATTTCTCTCGAGGCGTCAATATTCACTTTGTGCTTTTACCTTAATTCTCTTTTTGTCGTCTTCGCTGCCACGCATTCACCGCACTTAAAAAATCGTTAACTTCACAACTGCACGCACGAATGCATGGCCTTCTGCCAACACATTTTCAATTTCAACTGTTCACTTGCATAAATTTTCTCACTGTAAATTATTTATTCATCACATAAACTCAATAACACCGCACTCGTGCGTAACCTTACGCGACGCGATACACAACTTCACTGAATGAGCGCTTCTCCCCGCACTCCCGATCGCCACCCCGCTTCACTCGATCACGCATTCCAAATCAAACGCGCTAATCAATCGGACCATAGGCCAAGTCGCGACACCTGTTCCTTGGCGCGCGAATTTATTTCGGCACGGAGTGCCGAGACGGGCGGGAATGTTTGAGATCGCATTTAATTACGTGTAAAGTAATTTCTTCGTTGTCACATGGGCTTCGCATTATTATTCTATCGCGAACAAAGTCGAAAAACAATATTCTTATCGCTGTTATTATTTAAGGTTTTTTGGTGTTTTTTGACTTTTGAAGTCCATGTGACAAACAAGTTCAACAAGAAAACACGCAAACAACTTTGTCGGTTAGCCGCGCGACAAACGGCTGCCGGCACGCGCGAGGCCGTGACGTAGCCCGTGACGTACGGGCCACCGGCCTATCACTCGCTCTGAGTCTCATCTCGCGCCGATATTTCAAGGGGCGGCCAATGAATTTTGGCGCCGCGTTGAATATTAGAACCGAACTCAGAGGTTCAAACTTATTGGCAGCGAGAGATTTTCAACACCGCTATAAAAGGGCCCGCTCTTGAGGAGCGCCCGACACTCGCTGAAAACGCGCAGTTACCGCTTACGTTTAACCGCTTTGATAACCGCTTTGATAACCGCTTACGACAACCGCTATTCTCTTTGTGAAACCGCTTACGACAACCGCTATTCTTTTTGTGAAACTGCCTATAACCGACCGAGCTTTTTTCTGGAACTTTTGTATGATTTGTGATTGTGTTAATTATTTGATTATAATCAAAGAACCTGAATTGTACTCGCGAGATTTATTTTCCGCGAACCAAAAGATCCTCGCACACTCGTCCTATTTCGCCTTGCTCTCGAACATATATATATATATTTATTATAAAATGCATTCAACTTTGCATATAAAATTGTTTTGCGCTTCTCTATACTATCGAGACACTTTCTACGCGATTATTACAATCTTTAAAATTCTCCTCGTTCCACTTAAACTTACACGAATCTCTTACGTCAGTGCTCGGATTTAGTTGCACATTTCGGCCCGATTCCGTGGCTCACGCCTATTGCCCCCCACTCACCGCTCATACGTTAGTGACGAGTCGCCAGATACGCATAACTAAGGAGCGCGACGCTTTGTCTCAGGAGCGTCCGTATATAAGAATGTCCAAATATAATAGTAAGACAATACTTTTCTAAATGCACCGCGAAAATTCTCAACATTAAAAGTTTTTCTTCAATATTTTATATTTCATTTATATAAAATATTGAAGAAAAACTTTTATTTATAGAAAAGTATTGTCTTATTATTATATTTGGGCATTCTTATATACGGACGCTCCTGAGACAAAACGTCGCGCTCCTTAGTTACGCGTATCTGGCGACTCGTCGCTAACGCACGAGCGGTGAGTGGGGGGCAATAGGCGTGAGCCACGGAATCGGGCCAAAATGTGCAACTAAATCCGAGCACTGTCTTACGCTAAAGAGATTTTATATTCGCGTTTACATTCTCGTGCGATAAACTACATGCGATAAACCCGCAAGACTTATTTATGTCTCGCTTTTTATAGGCTCGCGAAAACTTCCTTTCAAATGCAACCATCAGCAAAAGGTTACCATCCGTGAAAGGCCCCGAGAACCGCTGCGCTCTCACCTTTATAGCGTCCCCACTCTTCATTTCCCCCACCGGGAATTCTCCCTTCCAACCGGGATACCGCCTCCCGGGAGGTTTCGCGCATGCGCATAGTCTTTGGTATAGCCGGTGCTACACGCCGGGTGTAAAAGACGAAAAATTCGCTCGGAACGCTTTTTCCTTAAAATTAGTATACTAGAATATACAGGGTGTCTTAAAACTATATACATTCTCTTAAACTATAGTTTGTGTTAAAAGAGTGCAGATGAACTGCACTTTTAGTGTAGCACATCGAGTACTACACTTTTGCACTTTCTTTATCACAGTATGTTATTTAAAATAAAATCGCGCTTTACAAATAAATATTAAAATGTCAGTTCGCACCAAATAAAACCAAAACACAATATAAAATTATAACTAATCAGTCTGTGCGACACTTGCGCAAATCACCTTTATTCAGGTGAACTGTCACTATCGTTTTGTTATGCACGTGTCACCTAATTGCGCACGGATCTTCTGAGCACCCTCCTCTTCCTCACAGGCTCCCAGTCGCTATCCGAGTCCGACTTTCGGAATTCCGGACGCAGCCTTGTGATTTTTCCCCTTGAGGCCGTCAGGATTGGCGACTTGCCCTCCTGGATCCCTGTTGAAGTGGAAGGCTTGTCCTCCGGCTTCATTTCCCCCTCCAAGGTGTTTTGCCGAGGGCTTGGAACTCGGCAAAGCTCCTTCTCGACAGGTAAGTTGGTGGCTTGAGCTGCTTTTTCCGCTTGCTTCTGCCGTACTTCTTTTTCAGGAAGATTTTTGTTTCTTCCTTTGTCCGGCGGTTTTATTTGAATGTTACCTATTATTTTAGGTTTAGCCGGCACTGTTTCTACAGGAGCTCTATTTATGTCTCCTGGGATGACTATATCTCCTTCTTCTATGAACATTACATGTTTGAGCATTTGATTTCCGCCCATTGTGATGTTCAAGTTGATTGGTTTATTGGTAGTGATGTCTGTTGTCAATTTCCTGACAGTGGTCATTGACATCACCTCGTATTCCGCTGTGCCGTTTTCGCCGAACAGGACAGACTCGTCATAATAGGTCTTGTTCCTTTCTTGATTTTGGAGGGCCATAAACACCGCCTGATTAATGTGTTTTGTCCTCTGTCTTTCTTCAGTTAGTAGTTTATCTACCTGATTTCGTGACAATTCGGAATCCAAAATCCTTTTGTCACGTAGCCTATTTAGCATCGCTAACCTTTCTTCACGTTCGATTTTTACGGCCTGAACCTTGGCCGAGGTCGTTAATTCGAGGACTAGCTTGTCCTCTTCTTCTCTTCTCTGCTTTTTTGCTTGCTCGGACTCCATGTCGCATTCTTTTTGGTCGACAAGATCGTCACACTTTAACACGTCTTTACGCGCCAATTTTGCGTCGTGACTGTGGCGGCCATATTGATTTTCGGCCTTAGGGCCGCTTTCCACTCTTCCGCGCTCGCTTACGCCGCGTTCGCGTTGACCCTTTCGGCCTTCCCTCTCATTGGTTGATCCTAGATCTGGTGATTTCTTCGGTTTTTCGCTAACTTCTATTCTATTTTACTTAAAATGTATATATTTTTTATAAATATTGCTTATAGTATTTAAATTTACATAATTTTCGCTTAAATTTATGCTTTTATTACTAATAGGAGATTCGGGGTGTTTTTTATTTTCTCCTTGAACATTCGAATTACTTAACTCTAGTTTATTATCTAAAATTGCTGTTTCGCTTTTACTTGGCAATTTTGCTGTATATATGTTATTTAAATCTTTATTTAAATCTGTTAAGTTGTAAAGAGCGTTACTATTACTCTCATCGAAGCTTGTGCTTGTTAATTTATCAATTTTTTGTATCCAGTTATTTAAATTTCTGAATAAATTGTTCGCCGAATTACTGGCTGTATTTAAATTTGGATTTATTTCAACTTCTTTAACATTATTTAAAGGTGACTCGGTTTCTTCTAAATTTTCTCTCTCTGGGGAGTTTAGAAAAATTGTTTCTACCGATGAATTTATTTCGTCTTTATCTAATGTTTTCAAATTTAATTGCCTCATAAAATTTTCTTTAAAATTAGTGTTTTTTCGCACGCTGTTTTTTAATTCTAACTTATTGTCTTTAGAATTGTCCAGTCGTTTTTCGACTTTTTCATTCACTGTCTCGCACGGTTCGATCGGTGTGCTATATTCTTTCGGATCGAAAACGGGTTCGCTAAGCACTTTAACCGCACTATTTGCTCGTTTAGCTTTTTCGCTCGCAATATTAGCGTTTTTCGCTATTGGATTTTCGCGCACTACAGAATCTTTTATAGATTTTTCTTGCTCTATAATTTGAACTTCGAGTTCAAATATATTGTACGTTTTTCCCGCACTATCACATTCCTCACGTCGTTTTCTCTTTAGGGTCGTGGGTTGATTTCGTACGTCTTCTTCATTTCTTTTCGTCTGGTTCGACAAAAACTCGTTCCCTCTGGATGACGGATGCCTCGTTGGGTTCTCCATCTCCTTGAGTCGGCTGCCGATTTCTCGGCACGTGAACTTCCTCAATAGGATGCAAGGTTCGTCCACGTCCAAGATCATAGCTTCCACGTTGGCTGTGGCTTGGAATATAGTTAAGTCCAACCTCACAGCTTCAAATTTTACTCGTTTTTCCCTTTTCAGGTAGGCCGGAATATTTCTTGATTCCGTTAGGCGATTCAGTTTGCGTACGTTGGTCTCAATGCTTTCAACCAGCGTACGGAATACTACGTTGAATTCGCCTCTATAATCGAAGTGAACCTTCACTTCTCGTCCTTCAGCTAGACCCTCGTAGAATGATAAAGCGTTGTCCCCAGAAATCAGATTGACCTGTCTCGAAATGTGTCTACTTCCTTTCTCACTGATTAACGATTTCTTTTTTCTTTTCAGGTTCTTCTCGCTTCCATCTCGGCTTGGCTCTGGATCATCAGGGTCCCTCTGCGTTGGATTCAGCGTTGGCTTCTCACCGGTAAGTATAACTTCTTTTTGCAATCTTCGTTGCATGTTGGAGATAAATTCTTGGATTTCTCCAACCTCAATCTTCTTTATTTTTCTCGAAGCTTCAATCATATTGACTTCGATTGGTTGGTTTAGAGTTGCCTCTCTATGTGGTTTTAATTTCCTGGAATTAAATGTTCCCAGTGCATTTCCCACCACATCTTCGACTACGTAGGCGTTTCTTCGTACCTCTTTGCGAATTTGATATGGTCCATCGTATACGAGGTGAATTTTTCGCGTAAGACGGCGATTTGCGTCACTGCGTCGATGAAGCTTTATCCATACTCTTTCGCCTGGCTGGTATCTCTTCGCCTCTCCGTGTTTGTTGGTTTGGATTTTCCGTTGACGTGCTCTCGCCTGGAGCGTTGTATTTGCCGCTTCAATTTTTTGGTTTAGAATTTCTCCGGCATTGAATTCGCTTATTTCTTCTTCCTCCATTGGTTTGAGTTTTGGATCGACGAATAGCTGTTCGTCTAGCCACGGATAAAACTCGTTCGGGCTAAATCCAGTGCTCCTGTGGACCGTAGAGTTGATTGTCTTCTCAGCTCGTCTGATGATTCGGTCCCACCTGGTTTTACGGTCGTGCGCGTATACGCGTGCGATCCTTCCCAGTTCCCTTATCACCCTCTCGACCGGGTTGAATTGAGGGTTGTACGGCGACGTTTTCCTAATAGAAAACCCCATTTCCGTGGCAAATTCCTGCCATCTCGACGTAATAAATTGTCCCCCGTTATCGGATAGAATTTCTTTAGGAATACCGACTGTACCGAAATGTTCGACTTGTAGAGTATCCATTATCGACTCTAATTTTTGATTCCTCATCAGATATAAATTTGTAAATTTGGAAAATTGTTCCATCGTGACCAAGATATACTTGTTTCCGCGAGGTGTTTTTGGCAAAGGCCCAAATAGGTCAATGAAGATTACTTCACCCGGTTGTTTCGGTAAAATGTAATATTCCATTCCACGAGTCGGTCTCGTGAAATATTTCGTTGCTTGGCAGACGCTACAAGATGCTACTACATCCCTAACGACTCGCCCTAAATTTTTTACTACGAAATACCTTTCGATGAAATCCGCGACTTTATCCGAAATGTAATAGATAATCATGTATCCTGTTCGTGAGTTCCCATTTAATGGACTCTGGCACCATGATTCTCTCTCCCTTCGGTATTTCAACACGAATCAGTCCCTCTCTAACGAATAATTCATCTGGTATTTCCGCGACTAATTTTTGTAAAATATCGTCGTCGCGTTGCGCTTTAATGAGTAAATCTACCCATGACGCAGTTTCGGTTTCGTCATCCGGCTGTTTAATCGCCGCGATGCGTTTAATTTTTTCTTCTTTTTTAACGTAACCGTTTTTTACGTTGTTACGCGATAACGTGTCCGCGATTTTATTTTGAATTTCTGGTACGTGGCAAATCTCCAACTCGAATTCATTTAAGAACGCCATCCACCTCGCGATCCTAGCGCTATCATCCGCGCACGCGGTTAAAAATTTTAATGCTTGGTGATCCGTATGGATTTTTATCTGACGTCCCAAAAGAGTGGTGTGCCATTTGCGCAGTGCCCGTACCAGAGCTAGACACTCAATCTCGGTTACGGTATAATTTAATTCCGCACCTTTAAAACTACGGCTCGCGTATGCCGTGTATTTGGTTTCGGGTTCGCTTCCATCGTATTGGTATAAACGCGCTCCTAAACCGTATTTCGACGCGTCAACGTTCAATCCGAACTTAAGTCCCGGTTTAATATTAAATAAACACGGTGCTTGGTTGAACGCTTGTTTTATCCCGTCGAATGAACGCTATAATTCCTCGGTCCATTCGAATTTTACTTCCTTTTTAAGAAGATTCTCTAGCGGTTTAGTCATCTTCGCTAAATCTTTAATAAACCTACGATCCCAATTTACTAAACCGAGAAAAGCTTGTATCGCTTTTTTGTTTTGCGGTTGCTCGAAATTGTTAATCGCTAGTTTAGTATCTTCATTCATTTCGGCTTTAATTTGATCAAACGTGTGACCGAGAAAACTCCGTTTTAAGAAATTCACACTTGTCCCTGTTTAATCTAAAACCAACTTTCCTAAGCTTTCCTAGAACATAGCTCACGTGAAAGAGATGTTCCTCTAAGCTGTTCGACGCAATCAATATGTCGTCGAGATAAATTATCGTAAACGAGTCACATTCGTCCCCTATCGCCCTTTGCATCGCGCGCGTAAACGACGCACCTGCGGTTTTCAATCCGAAAGGCAATCTTCGGAAGACATACGTTTGGTTGTCGAATTTAAACTCTGTATATTCCGTACTGTCGTCTGTCAACGGGATTTTCCAAAATGCCATGGCCACGTCTAACGTCGAGTAGAATTTTTTGTCCCCTATTCTTCGGAAGACTTCATCGATCGCCGGAGGTTGGTCATGATCGTTCGTCATTCGTTTGTTAACTTCCCGCGCGTCTAGGCACAGTCTAATCTGTCCCGTTTTTTTAACCATGACAACTAACGGGTTAATGTATTGCGTACAAGCGCGTTGTACGATTCCGTCTCTCTCTAGTGAGAGTATATGGTCTTTGACCTTAGCACGGTGTATCTCCGGTACTGGATACGTTTTTTATTTAAACGGTTTATCCGTATTAACCGTTATTTTATGCGTGTAATGCGTCATGCAACCTATCTCGTTTTTGAAAAGCTCGCCATGCTTTAATAATATTTTATTCAATTGCTTTTCCGCATCTTAAATAGAAATCGCGTTGAGTATTATTTTCCTACTCGAACTGCATTCGGGGAAATCTATAATAAATTTCCTTCCGCAATTTAAAATAGCATTCCGCTCGGCTAAGAAATCCATGCCGATTATCATCTCGTACGATAAATTTCTAACAATATAAAACTCGTGCGAAAATTCTTTCTCATTTATCAAAAAGCTTGTTTGAATTCGGTTCGCTATCAGTTGCGCACGATCCGAAAAAGCTCCTACTAACGAGAATTTTTTAATTGGAATTATACGCATCGTTGTCCTTTTATTCGCTAATTTATCGTATACGTCTTTTGTTACTAACGAGATCTGCGATCCCGTATAAATTAACGTTTTTATCGCTAATTGGTTTATTAAAACGGTAACGTACGGAGTGCCTTGCTTAATCGTCGCGTTTTGGTCTTCCTCCGTAACCTCGTCGACATCGCGTAATATATCTTTCGTTCTTATTATCGCGATTTTATTTTCACTGTCGGTTACCGGTTCGTCTTTGTCATCGTCGTTATTTTTTATCGACGCTATCTTTTTACGCGGCGCGTTATTTTCTTTAATTAATAAAGACTTGTCAAACGCTTGTTTCGCCGCGTCATAATCATGCGGATTGAATTTTCTTCTATTTAATACCACCTCGTTATTCGGTAACTCGTTTATAACCGCGGTGTTTTTATTTCGTCTCGCGTTATAATTTCGTTGTATATTTTCTTTGTTATCCCGGTATCGCTTCACCGGTTCGAACCTGTTGGCCTTTGCGTCATCGCTTTCGTTGTACGATACGTCGTGCGTCCTTGTCTGTCGCCCCGCGCTATCGCGATCGTAATCTGATACGCCTGCGTCGCGCGTCTTTGTCAGGCGGCTCGCGCTCGAACTCGCGCCACTGCGATCGTAATCTGATACGTATCGGTATCTCGACTGCGTATTCGACGTTCTTCCAACGGTTTCTCGCTGCGTATTACTCCTAACGGAAAAATTTTGTCTTTTCGCGCTATTGTTATAAGCATACGTCTTTCTTTCTCGTTTTTGCTCGTACTCGATTTCGTCGAGCAACGTAACGAATTCCTCGATTGTTTTAACCGTCGTTGGCCTAATTTCACGCGCTATATTTGGACCAAAATGTCTTTTTACACACCGTATAATCTCATGCTCGGACATCGGTGGTTCTAAATATTTGGCTTGTTTAGACAAATTCAGCGCGTATTCAGCCATTGACGAATTATATTCGTATTTATAGATTCCGGCGTATATTTGTTCGCGGAATCTCGCCTGCTGTTCCTCGCCCCAGAAATATTCCCTGAACGCGTATACAGCTTCGTTTATATTCTCCGGTTCCCTGACATCGAACCAATTCGATGCCGTGCCCCTTAAGCAACTACCGAAATAATATAATTGCTCTACATATCCTACTTCTTCGTACGCGGCAATTCTTTCGAAACGTTTAATGAACTTGACCGGGTTTTGCGGATCATTCCTTCCCGAATATCTAAGCTCTTCAAATGGGTTTTTTAGCCAACCCCCTTAGGGCAATCTCGCATTTGAGATTGTATTAACTCCTACTTTAACTTCAGCACGTACGGAACTTTCCCTAGCGTCGGACAATTTCTCATGACATTTCTCGCTATCATGATGTTTGTCGTTGCCAGGAATTACCGTATCGCGCGTTTCTAACGCCTTAACTCTCTCACATATCTCTTTAAGAGATTTAAAATTTTCGACGTCTAATCGCGAACAGCCTACTTTACTTTCAGCTTGATAATCGCTTTCATGCCCCCTTTCTAACTCTTCCAGATGTTTACGGAATTTGTCATTTTGTATTCTGAGAATTTCGCATTCCGCATCGCGCCTCGCTAACTCTTCTTTCGCGTTCAATTTATCTTTTGAACGTGTATTAATAGTTTCCCGGCGTTTAACCGGTGATCTTAATAATTTCGGTTTTTTGTTGTCGGGTTCGCTCGCGTCCCCCGCTACCGAAAAATTTTCACGTTTGTCCGTCTCTCGTCACTCGCGAATATTTTATGTCTTATAATAAAACGGCACTTCCTCGCGTCTTCGTTGCCGCGTTGCTACGTTAACAACAAACGATTTTTTCAAACTATGCTCTAGCTCGCGTTTGAGTCTGTAACTCGCAACACTTGATGTAGCAACGTCCTGTCACGGTCGCCAAATCACAACAATATGATAATAATGCAACACTACTACTATTGTCGCTAGCCGTTATCACCGCGTTCAACGCCTACGGAAACAAGCTATTGGACTTCGTTTCGGATTTACAAGCTCGTAGACGTGGGTTAAAATAAGATAAATCCGCGTTATATCACTGTGACCGGACAAAGATATCTGAGATGTGGAATTTGCACAGTATGCAGGATTTCCTACCTTTATTTAACGGTCACCAGTTTGTTTGACCATCCAACAAACAAGAAATGCCCTCGAACGACGCCTCGTCAGGTCTGCCGCCGGTCAGGATGCTCAGCGTCAGGTTTGCGCTGCTAATCACGCTACCGCGTATCTGCTTGGCTTTCTCGTCCTTTTCTTCTAATCCCTTTTTTCTTTCTGTTTTAGGTCGCCGCTGGACACTCTGGATCAACGCCCTGGACTGCTGGACTACCCGTTGGACCAACGCTGGATTAACGCCTCAGGATAAGGATTATGGATGCTCGGACACCAAGGTAATTAAATCACTTTCACTTTATATTTTAGTTTTAAAATATAAAAGGTATATATATATATATTTATTATAAAATGCATTCAACTTTGCATATAAAATTGTTTCGCGCTTCTCTATACTATCGAGACACTTTCTACGCGATTATCACAATGTTTAAAATTCTTCTTGTTCCACTTAAACTTACACGAATCTCTTACGCTAAAGAGATTTTATATTCGCGTTTACATTCTCCGCGATAAACCCGCAAGACTTATTTATGTCTCGCTTTTTATAGGCTCGCAAAAACTTGCTTTCAAATGCAACCATCAGCGAAAGGTTACCATCCGTGAAAGGCCCCGAAAGCCGCTGCGCTCTCGCCTTTATAGCGTCCCCACTCTTCATTTCCCTCACCGGGAATTCTCCCTTCCAACCAAGATACCGCCTCCCGGGAAATTTCGCGCATGCGCATAGTCTTTGGTATAGCCGGTGCTACACACCGGGTGTAAAAGACGAAAAATTCGCTCGGAACGCTTTTTCCTTAAAATTAGTATACTAAAATATACATGGTGTCTTAAAACTATATACATTCTCTTAAACTATAGTTTGTGTTAAAAAAGTGCAGATGAACTGCACTTTTAGTGTAGCACATCGAGTACTACACTTTTGCACTTTCTTTATCACAGTGTGTTATTTAAAATAAAATCGCGCTTTACAAATAAATATTAAAATGTCAGTTCGCACCAAATAAAACCAAAACACAATATAAAACTTATAACTAATCAGTCTGTGCGACACTTGCGCAAATCACCTTTATTCAGGTGAACTGTCACTATCGTTTTGTTATGCACGTGTCACCTATTTGTGCACGGATCTTCTTGTCTTCTGGCTTCGAGGTCATGTTAGGTTGTGACCGGACAAACTAGTCGAGATGGAGAATTCTACACAGAATACAGGTTTTCCTACTTTATTTAAACGGTCGCCAGTTCGTTTAACTACCAACGAACAAGGAATGCCCTCTCACGACGCCTCATCTGGACTGCCGTCGGAAGGATGATCAGCGTCTGGATTGCGCTGTTATTAACGCCACTGGTTAACTGCTTGGCTGCTTGGGAATTTTTCCTAATCCCTTTCTTCTTCTCTGTTTCAGGTCGCCGCTGGATTCACCGGATCAACGCCCAAGGATGTCTGGACTACCCACTGGATGAACAACTGTTTCGGCGCCTCTAGAATACGTCGGAACGACGTTATTTTGTGCAACGCTATGCTGTTGGACAAAATTCCTTCTCTGACTCCTTATCCTTTTGTTTCCTGTTTCAGGTCGTCGCTGGATTCGCCGGATCAACGCCCAAGGACTGCTGGACTACTCTTTGGATCTCTCTGGTTCGACGAGTGGATACAGGAAGGATTTTTCACAGAATCGAGGTAAGTAAATTACTTTCACTTTACTTTTAATATATAAAAGTATAAAATATATTTAAATATATGAATATAAATATATCTAATGTTTCTCTCTGTTCACAGAAGTTTTTTCGCGACTCTCCACAACTCGGAGATATAATCGCGCTTCAGTCTTAGATTTTAAATATAATAAAACTACCTTTATTATAATTTCCGTCGCGAGTCTCTTCTACATGCAAGAGATTTTTAATATCGCGACTATCTCCTTTTTCTTAATATCCGAGTAGCGTATTTTATCTCACGCTTGGTTTTCCCGGGAAAAGGCCCCGAGAGCCGCTCTGCGCTCGCTCTTATACCCTTCCCTACTCTTCGGGTTCTCCCGCTTTCGGGATCCCCTCTCTTCTTGAACACGCCTCCCGGGCGCACACGCATGTTATGCTATAGTGCATGCACCTATACTAAGTGCTGCACAACGGGTGTAGCTACTTCAAATTCGCTCGGATCGCTTTTTCCTTAAAATCTATACTCTAAATATGTACAAGGTGTCTAAAAACAAGATATATACAATTTTTGCTATACTATGTGCTAAAGAGTGCAAATAATATGCACCTTGAGTGTAGCACTTCGGGTGCTACACTTTTGAACTCTGATATCACAGGTTTAATAAAAATTATCACGCATTTTTAAATAAATAATATCATAACCTTCCGCGCTACAAGACCTCGTATAACGTCTACGCATCATATGCACTTTAAAAAACAATCAATAAAATCTCGCACTCGCACGTTTAATCTAATGACTAATTACATATTTATATTTAACTAAGCCTATTCTTTATGTTTCGCTTATGAATTGCGTTTAAAATCTTATGCAAATGAATTAAAGAGTACGTAGTGTGTATGGTTTCTAACGTATGCGCGATTAGTCAGTATAATAGTCTTAGCCTATATATTTGGTATATTGTACTCATGCGTTTTCGCCGCATGGTTAACGCAATATTCGGGCTTGTTAATATTAACAGTTTATTTGCCCATTCACAATGTCGTGTCTTGCCTTTGTGTGGCCTACGTTTGCACACAGACTTTTTCCGGTGTTTTCCGGCCTCCTTACGCTTTCTCGTCCTCCTGGACGAGATTCCCGGGTTCCTGGGTTTCCCAGCTTCCATGATTTAGTCCCCGGCTTCGAAGTTAGGTTAGAGGAAAAGCGCGGTTCTTTCCAAAAATCGTCTTTATCGCTTTCTATCTTTATATGTTTATTCCAGATGAACCGATGATTTATTCGACGCGCAATATTCGATGGTTCGTCGAGAAAGCGTCTCTTCGGTTGCTTTTTATTTTTGTTTATGCGCGATACATCGATGACTCATTCGATGAAAGCGCGATTCTCGATGATTCGTTCGAGAAAACACGAAGAAAATGCTGCGATCGACAAAATCATATCACGATCTGTTTATAGAAGGAGCCAGAGATCGCTCCGAGAAACGGAGAAAATGCTGCGGTCGACAAAATCATATCGCCATCTGTTTATAGAAGGAACGCGGGGTCGCCCCGAAAAAGTTTCTATGCGAGCGAAATGCGTATTAACCGCTTATAAAAGGAGCGCGAGATCGTTTCGCAGAACGAAGTATCGTTGAAACGCGAGCGATGGATGTAATTAATCAAATTATTGACGTGGCTGACTATGTCACGGTAGCAACCGACGAGATAGAGAGAAAGGCTGCGGCAGTATCAATGATGGCAACCGATTTGCAAACCGAAGCTCGTGGCGTGATACAACAAAGACCAAATTCGTTTCGCGTCGATTTTGAAATAGATGGAGACGTCGAAAAATTGTTGTAAGTATTTGCACGTTATTAACGACGATGATGTGGTTGATTCGTCTTTTATATTCTAATATTTTTTTAGAAAACGGATATCAACAGGCGTGAGAGTCACGCGTCACGCTTTGGCCGAGCTTTCCGCTCGAACCAAAGTTTTGCACACGCAAGCGCGAGATGTTCATGGAGCGTTGCGCGAAATGTGGTTAATAAAAGAAGGCGAAAATAATGAATGGGAATTTCAGAACGAACTCCCGTCAACGTCCGAGCTCCCGCCACCGCCAACTAATATAAATAATTGTGAGTATTTTCTTTATACGTTTATTTATAATTCTTCTTTGTATAGTTAGTTCGCTAATAATAGTCGTTTTTGTTTCAGAAGAAAGGACATGCAGATTTACATATTTACATACCTATGCATATCTATACTTACATATCTATACTTATATATGTAGACACATATAAATACATATAGTTATACACATATCTATATACATATTGTATACACATATGTACATACTTATATTTACTTAATAAATACAAATATATTAAATATTAGTAATTTTTATTTATCACCTTCGCGAACGTTACACTTTTTCACTATACCGTCGCGCTGTATCTCGCACTATTCTTTCTTATCGTACGCGCCTCGCGTTATCCTTCTGTCGCGATCGCGTGTATCGGTTCCCCCGTTTCGCTATCCGCTTCCCGCCATTCCATGTTGCTCGAAATGTTCCGGTTCGTTCTTTCGTCGTTGGCGCCGCATTCTCGAGCCCGCGCGGCGTCTTCCCGTAAGTTCGCGAGGTCTCGTCTCGTCCGCTCTTCGCATCCGTCGTATGGCTCGAGACCGAACAATTTTTTCAAGCAGAAAATGTCTCGACGCGTCCCTCCGTTGGCGGCGTCGTATTCGCGAACACACGCGCTGTCTCTCTATAAGTCGGCGAGATTCTCTTGCGCGTTCCGTCGCACCCATCGTATCCAGCGCCGGTGCTCGATGTTTACGAATCCGTCTATACGAATATCGCCCTCGAACATTGCATATTTGGTCTATAAATATTATGTAAAAAACTATTATGAAAAAAGTATTATACGAAGTATATGTAAATAATAACACACGATTTTTTATAAAATGTATACTATGAAACGCTACGTACCGGTTTTGGAAAGACCACGCGAAATGTGTGTTTATTTAAAGTAATCGTCAACATCGTCGATTTCTTTCACGCGCACTTTGTTCGCGGACTGCTGGATACTTTATGGAGAGCAAAAGGGGATAAACGTTGTCTCGATTAACGTATTAGAGTAGGAGAAATGTCGCGTTCGGTATGACTATCGCGATAAAACCGAAGACGCGATAGGAGGGATACGCTATAAAAGGAAGACAGAACTCATTCGTGTAGTATGTGTATTTCATGTATATGGGGTATAAGTGTGATAAATACATCCGTAATAGATAAAAATATATAATTAAATGACATATATTATATACATATATTGTTCAAGATTGAAACGTTTAATTTAATCGATAAATTTAAACTGTAAATTCAACCGACAAATCTGAACGGTAAGAGCCGCAATCAAAACACGGGCGAGAATAAACATCGTCGCGATCAGCCGATCAGCGCGTGATCGCGTGATCATAACAAAGAAAAAGTGTGACAAATACCTATATTCTCGAACGTTCGGCGCCGAAAATATCCTATTATGGAAATCGACCGCGACTCTTTTCCGTCGTTATTCAGTCTGCCGCTGACGACGATTCGAGCTGGTCGATAGCAATCGATCATAATTTCTCGTATCACATTATCTCGTGTCGTATTCTCGCTCGTGTCGTGTCGCGGTACTCATAGACCATTCGCGCTGCTGTTGTTACTTTCGCTCGTGTAGTTTACGCTTGTGTCGATCGCTCGCGCATTTTTTGTCGTTTAATTCGCTCGTGTCGTATGCTTCGCTTTCATCATTCTCGTTGTAAATTCTCAACCGACATTCTAGCATACGATCGAGCATCGAACTCAGTGCGAAAGACGCCTCATTGTCTGTATTACTACCTGCTCTATACTTATTAAGTTTGTGATTGTTAAGAGTGTGGAGTCCGAGAGTCGACGCGCGTTAACCGTTCCGCGAATGTCCTCTGCCTCGCGCCAAGCAACATCCGGCGTCCGTGTGCAAGATATCCGTTGTCGCGAGAGCCTCTAGCAAGAAGCTCTTAATCAAGATTTCCGAACCGCGAAAAAGGGCAGTCATTAACAGGACATTTTGAAGATTTCCGTCGGAGTCGCGGAATACATGCCGTCGCTCGCTCCTATTATTCAAAATTAAACGAATATTGAAAACAATCTACACTCGAGTCTTTTCTGAACTCTCCTTATCCTCCAGCGGATCTACGGATTCGCGTTACACACCGCTTCTCGCTCATCTCTGAGCGTTTCTCAAGATTCGGGCAATCTCGTCGAGGTCGACTCCCGAACATATATAAATATATAATTAAATGACATATACATATAAATAATATAAATAATATATAATATAAGTAGGTATAGATATAATATAAGTAGGTATGATATAATATAAGTATAATAGAAGTATATAATATAAGTATATAATATTATTATATAATATTTTACAGAATTAATATTGTATATCGCGCAAACGATCGCGTCGCTCCGACCACCAGTGTTGTTATGTAATTTCTGCACGTTCTCCAACGCGCAGTTCTTTGCGTGATATTCACACCGAAACGTTCGCGCGAAGTTCAGAGTCTCCAAGCGCCCGATGTCATCATAATCGGCGTCGATGGTCTCGATAGCGATGTCGCGATCCTCGGCGACGTTTCCCAGAATTTCTGCTAGCCACTTTTTCTTCTCATAACCTTTGACGTAGACTCGCACCGTCGAACCTCGATTTGATTCGTGGCACATGGCGTTCCGAACGAGTTTTTTCATAAATTCATAATTTACGTGTCCATCGGTCCAATTTAGCTGATGATGATTTAAAGTTAGCCAACTCGCTTGCGACTTCTCCGTCTTCGTCAGCAGATTCCACGATATCGGGGCGCGAAAGATGTGATGTGTCAATTCCACGCCTTTTCTTAGCACGGCTACTTCTTTCGCGACGAATCTCTCGTTAACAATAAAACCTTGTAGATCGGCGAAAATCGGCACGTCCATCGTCGTCGTTAGTCGAAGTTGGAATGTTCGCTTATCTGTCCTCTCTTTTTAAACGCTTTATCCCCTCCTATGTTTTTCAAATATCGCTGTATTGCTCTATACGATTCTGCGTACAACGTTGGTAAGCGGATTGTATTCCACCACTCGATCATGAATAATGATCATGAGACAGTAGGCTGTGGTATTAGAGGGAACGTTCTCTTTACAGTCGAATTCTACGCGAACGTCCACAGTGGCGCTCTTGATCGATTCGTTCTGTCGAGAACAGTCGATGACCACGAGCGGACCGTGGGTTAGAAATTTGTTTAGATTTAAGAGCGTCTCATTGTTATCGCTTCCGTAGTACGTTCTCCGAAATTTCGAGTACATATCGTACAGCACGGCAACTTTATGCTTTTCGAAATCCAGATTCTTATCGTCATAGGGATAAAAATCGGAATTAAGATATAGCTTGACATTGGTCAGTTTACAATCGTCGAATTGAGAAATCTCCTGAGGTAGAACATTCTTCCTTCCGGACTGTAGCGCGAAGATAACGTATCGCGGTTTTTAGAGCTGCGTCGCCGCTTTGACCGCCCACGAGTGTTTGGTCGTGCTTTGCAGAAGCGGAAACTCGTAGAGGTCCCACGAACAAAAAGCGATGCTTAGATACCGTCCGCTGTCTAACGTGCGTAATAGCGCCAATTTATTAACGTCATTTAGCACTATATGCGGCATTCGCCACTGTATCTTCAATAAGATGATCTTAGGTTTGTACGTTTCGCGCGATATAAGGCAATTGTTATCGTTGCGCGCTCGTATCAGAATGAGTTCGTGTCGCGCGTTGATCACGATGCGTTTGTAATCGCAAAAACCTAGCAACACGTTGAGTGGTACGCAAAAGTTGAAATAACCGATCGGCCAATGAAGCGTCGTCGCGAAGTCCCATCCAGCGTTTTGTAATATACTGCTTCTCTCGGTCGTCAGCGATACATAATTCTTGATCGTGCTCGTTATTCCGACGTTTCTATTTCGATCGATCTCTACGCCATCGAGTTCGTAGCGAATCTCCTCGAACATAAACGCCGCGCAATTGCTCACCAATCTCGTCGTCAACGCGCTTTCTTCCTCCACGCTCGACGATTTCTTCGACTCGAGTCTGCCCTCGATGTACAGAAAACTCTCGCACGGTAACGTGTACAGATCTTGTTGTTGTATAGGAATTCGTATTTCGTCGCTATTTCCAAACGTGGTATTAGCATAAGGATTATACGTGTGAGTCTCGATCTTGACGATGCGATCGTCGAATACTGGTTCCCCACCGATGCTTAAGATGTCGCTCATTTTGCTTTCACTGTGGCGTTCCTGCGGCTGAATTCAAAATCATTTTTGTTACCAACTTCATGAAATATATTTGTAACTATTTTCACACATTTCATTTATTGATTTAACACTTTACATAACAACATATTAAACATACGACAAATTATGTAACATTCATTCGTTCGTTCATTGACCATCAATCTGTACACATCTCACTCGTGAATTAAATATTTTATTAGTAAAAAGGAAAGTCTAGTGATTTAACTATAACGCTACCACAACTGGTGACCCCGACGTGATCACGGGCTTTCGAGAATTCACGTTCAAGCGTGGCGAATTTGAATCAGTGATCCGCGAATTTAGTGAGCCATCGAGTTTCGAGTTCCGCTGTGATTCTTGTGTGGTTTGTGGCTTGTGTTCTTCGAGTCGACGAGATTTTCGAGTCATCGAATTTCCAAGGACAGCGACCTACTAGACTTCTGAACTTTACAACGCAGAGTATTGACAGAGTTTGACGATGCCTTTGGACGAATCTTCGACTTCGAATCCTACAGCGTCAGCATCAGTTCCATCGGCTGGAGAACATCATCAACGTTTGACGACTCCGACACAAACTCTTGCCAGTAATGAGCCTCATCAACAAGGTCAGCCAAACGAGATCCATTCTAACGAATTGCGCCTTGTTAAATTGCCGAATTTTTGGCATAAGCAGCCTAAATTGTGGTTTGCTCAATTAGAAAGCGAATTCTTGGTTTTTCGGATCCGCTCAGATGATGTTAAGTATAGCTCGGTTATACGGCATCTTGATGAGCAAGCTTTGTTAGCTATTGCTGAGTTGATTGAAAATCCTCCTGAAAAAGATAAATATCTTCATGTTAAAAACGTTTTGATTAATCGGTTTACTTATTCGGAGGAAAAACGTCTTCGTCAATTGTTAGCTGGTGTTGAGCTGAATGACAAGAAACCGTCGGATTTGCTATGCGAAATTAAACAGTTAGCGGGAGGAGCGATTTCGGAAAATGTATTACATTCCATTTGGTTGCAAAGATTACCTTCGCAAGTTCAAGCTACTTTAGCGGTTGTGGACGATTGTCCTTTAGTTAAGCTTGCTGAACTAGCTGATAAAATTTTGGACCGAGAGACTAACCTACATGTAGCAACAATAGCTTCCTCGACAGGAAAAGACACTTCGAATTTTGTTGATCTCGAGCGAAGAATCGCAGCTCTGGAAGTTAGACGTGTATGCAGCAGATCTAAATTTAGATACAAGGAAAGAAGAAGATTTAGATCATCTTCTAGGAGCAAATCTGATAAAAATAACCAAAAAATTTGTTTTTATCATAAGAAATTTGGTGCTAAAGCTTTTAAATGTACAATATTGTGATATGTCTAAATCTTTGGTTGAAAGGCAAGAAAACTAGCTTCACCGTTGAGTTGTGAGGCGGCTGACAACGGTTCACCTAACAATCGCCTCATTATTTCTGATAAAACTTCAGGACTTAATTTTCTTGTTGATACAGGAGCTGATATTTCTTTGATTCTAAAAAGATTTATTTCAAAACCTCAAGTTGCTTCTTTCAAGCTTTATGCAGCTAATGGAACCAAGATTAATACTTACGGTATAAAAATGTTAACTGTAAATCTTGGATTACGAAGAATTTTTAAATGGAAATTTTGCATTGCGGATGTTCAGAGATCTATATTGGGCGCAGATTTTTTGAGTCATTATGGAATTTTAGTTGACATTAAAAACAAAAAACTTCTAGATAGTGTTACCGATCCTTCATTTAAAGGAAAACTATCTAAAATTAATCACTTGTCAATTTGCACTACATTTCCTGACTCACCTTTCCATAAGATCCTTGCTGAATTTCCTGAATTAACTCATTTTGCTCCTATATCAACAAACAAGATTCATCAAATTGAACATCATATTTTTACGAAAGGACCACCAATTGTTTCAACTCCTCGCAGGTTGTCATCGGAAAAATTAAAATTTGCAAGAGACAAATTTAATTTTATGGTGGAACAAGGAATTTGTAGACCGTCAAGCAGCACCTGGGCAGCTCCACTTCACATGGTTCCTAAAAACGGACCGAACTCATGGAGACTTTGCGGCGACTATCGAGCTTTAAATGCAGCTACTGTTCCGGATCGATACCCGCTTCCTCACATTCAAGATTTCACTGCTGGTTTACACGGTAAAAATATATTTTCTAAGATTGACTTAGTTAAAGCCTATTACCAAGTGCCAGTTGCAAAAGAGGACATACCAAAAACAGCTGTTACTAGTCCATTCGGCCTTTTTGAATTTCTTGTAATGCCTTTTGGTTTGCGTAATGCTGCTCAGACTTTTCAACGTCTTATCATATTATCTGGACTTGATTTTTGTGTCTGTTATCTTGATGATATCTTAATTGCTTCTGTAAATGAGAAAGAACATGCCAAACATCTTCATACTGTGTTTTCTCGGCTTAAACAATTCGGCATGACGATTAATTTGTCCAAATGTCTCTTTGGTAAGGATGAAATTTCTTTCCTTAAATATTTAGTTTCCAAGCAAGGAATTAAACCGACATCTGAAAAGGTTAAAGCCATTATTGATTATAAAAAACCTAAAACAATTCATGAGTTAAGAAGATTTATAGGTATTATCAACTTTTACCGTCGTTGTCTGAAAAATGCTGCATCACATCAGGCAGTTCTTACGGATTATCTTAAGGATAGCAGGAAAAGGGATAATAGGTTAGTCACTTGGACTTTTGAAGCTGAAGAAGCTTTTAAAAATTGCAAAGAAGAACTCTTACGAGTCACAACTTTAGCGCATCCGGCTTCAACTGTACCTTTTATCCTCACTTGTGACGCATCGGATTTTGCAGTTGGTGCATCTTTGGAACAAATAATCGATGGAATTAATAAACCAATCGCATTTTTCTCAAAGAAATTGGACGACACTCAACGTAATTATAGTACTTACGATCGTGAGCTCCTTGGTATTTATTTAGCCATCAAGCATTTCAGGTACATACTTGAAGGACGTCAGATTCTTATTCGGACAGATCATAAACCTTTAATTTATGCTTTTCAACAAAAATTGGATAAAGCTTCACCCAGACAGATCCGACATCTTGATTTCATTGCTCAATTCTCCATAGTCTTACCAAACACGGCGTTATTTATCAATTTGTATAGATTTTTCTCGAATTCGTCTCTCGCGCTAGTTTGCAGTCGCGTGTTCAGTTCGATGTATCCGCGCAACCATGGAGATTGCGCGAATCGTAATATTTTATGTATCTTCGTAACTCGTAATCTGTGTCGAACGCATTGTTGTAGATTACGATAATACATCACGTAATGGCGCTTATCGTACAGCGTGGCGAGAAGTTTATCCTGTCATTTTCCGGGCGGCTTATCGTGCGAGTCATGAAGGTCGAGCGGATACGCAAGACTTCTAGAATATAACCGATAGGCGAGTTCGATGTTAAGGGGATCCAAAAGTGACGGCCGAACTCCGACGGGTTAGCGCCCTCATCTAAGCGTAACTAAAATTATCGATAATACCGACCGAAATTATCGATAATATCAATAATTTTAGTTCCGCTGTTACCGATATTAATATTTTTGCATGTTTTATGCATATTTGAAAGAGAATTGTGTTCAATATGTTGAAATCAGACAACATCGTGTATTTCTACTGCTCTATTGCCTCGCACGCATATCTATGCGTATAGATAACAGTATAATATAGACGTGTCTGCCTTTATCACATATTTGAACATAATTTCACATTGTTCATACGGGCTATGTGTCTTCCCATATATCTTCCAAGAGGAATAACATTTGGTTAGGTGTTATATATATAATTGTGTATATATATATGTATATGTATAATATGTACATAGACGTATACAGATGTATGTGTATGATATATATACATATATTCTGAATATTATCATGTAACTTTCTATAAGTTGCGATCTATGCAATGCAGCTAATTATTTTCAATCGATATAATCAATGGATATATAACAACAATGTATTATTTATACAAATATATATTATATTGTCTTTTTTTGTTCGTATACATAAATGTTTATATATTTGTAATAAAGATTTATAATACATTGTTTGTCTCGATCGCAACAGAATAATATATTTTTACAATATTCTGAATATTGAAAATATAAAATAAGCCCCTCCATCGCCCATTTTCGTGAGAACGCAACCAATATGTTTTTCGTCTCTCCGATTATAATTTGCAATCGAGATTGAGGCATCTTTTTTTTCAATATTCGTAGAAATATTACGATACACTTTCTGGATAACGTTATCCCACTAAAAAAAAACCTCATAAAGGTAAAAAAATATACTTGGCGTCGCGACGCTACCGCGTCGCTTGATCATTGTGAAAAATGCAGAAGTTTATTGCCTTCTATAATTTTAAAAAAGTGTTCTCTCATGCATTTTACATCCTTGGAATATTTCTGTTCACAAGGGTTGCCTCCTAAGGCTATAGTCGTGGCGAAAGCCGCAGCGTAAATCCCACAACATATGCCATCAGGTTGTATTTGAACCTTTTCAAAAATAATGTTAGCTTGATTTATTGTAGGATAACGTAGATGTATATAATTTTTCTCTTTAGCTACCATCTTACCGTATGTACAGCCAGGTAGGCTATCATATACGCGAAGTTTAGTGCCATCAAAGAAAATACATCGCCAGTGATCACTACAATTCCCTCCAATGATTTGTAAGCTTTTATTTACAATCAGCTTACGAATAGATCGCCTCTGGGATCAAATATTTCGGCAATATCTAGAACGCACATGCAAATCGCATCTGGTATGAAATATTTACAACCAGTTCACGAATAGATCGCTTCTGGGATCAAATATTTCGGCAATATTTAGAGCGCACATGCAAACCGCATCTGGTATGAAATATTTACAACCAGCTCACGAATAGATCGCTTCTGGGATCAAATATTTCAGCAATATCTAGAGCGCACATGCAAATCGCACCTGGTGTGAAATATTTACAACCAGCTCACGAATAGATCGCTTCTGGGATCAAATATTTCAGCAATATCTAGAGCGCACATGCAAATCGCATCTGGTATGAAATATTTACAACCAGTTCACGAATAGATCGCTTCTGGGATCAAATATTTCGGCAATATTTAGAGCGCACATGCAAACCGCATCTGGTATGAAATATTTATAACCAGCTCACGAATAGATCGCTTCTGGGATCAAATATTTCGGCAATATCTAGAGCGCACATGCAAACCGCATCTGGTATGAAATATTTACAACCAATTCACGAATAGATCGCTTTTGAGATCAAATATTTCGGCAATATCTAGAGCGCACATGCAAACCGCATCTGGTATGAAATATTTACAACCAATTCACGAATAGGTCGCTTATGGGATTAAATATTTCGGCAATATCTAGAGCGTACATGCAAACCGCATCTGGTATGAAATATTTACAACCAGTTCACGAATAGATCGCTTCTGGGATCATATATTTCGGCAATATTTAGAGCGCACATGCAAACCGCATCTGGTATGAAATATTTACAACCAGCTCACGAATAGATCGCTTCTGGGATCAAATATTTCGGCAATATCTAGAGCGCACATGCAAATCGCATCTGGTATGAAATATTTATAACCAGCTCACGAATAGATCGCTTCTGGGATCAAATATTTCGGCAATATTTAGAGCGCACATGCAAATCGCATCTAGTGTGAAATAACAACCAGCTCACGAATTGATTGCCTCTGGCATATATTTTTTAACCAAAGCGAACATGCAAAACGCATTTGGTGTCAAATATTCTTAAAGCAACCAGCTCACGAACTGACCGCCTCTGGCTAACTAACTACTGTAACACTAACTACTATTATAAAATGCAAATATAATAAATTTTCAATAAAATATCAAAATAAGCAAAGGACTGCGTTCTTATTTTTCAGAGATTTATGTTATATATTCGGCATTACTTATATATATACACTGTGTGTACACACACACGCGCGCGCGCACACAGACACACACATACATGCACACATATATATACTGCGACGACTTTTCCTACCGTCTCGCGGCTGAGCGATAAACGCGGCCGCCGACTCGTTCTCTCCGTCGCGCGGGTGTAAATTGCGCCGACGAACAGGAGCTAATTCGCCGAATGGGAGATGCGGAATGGTCGTTGACAAAACGGGAAAACGGAGAAAAAGATCCACGCGCCAGGTGGGAACGGGATGTTAGGAGTTCCGCGCGTACCGTGACGAGATCCGAGAGATAATCGCGAGAATCGAAGTTGGGCGCCAGATACGATCTTTCACGTATCAATTCGCGAAACACGAAATAAGCGCGAAATAAACGCGAAAGAAATTTGTCGGAATTCGCCACGGGCTGACTAGCTCGCCTAACGGTAGAGGGGCAGAGCGAGTGTTGTTCTAACGCGATAATTTATGCAAGAGGCGACAATTACGGAAACGACAAACACAACTGAAAAGAAACTCGTAAATTAAACAGAGAAATTAACAGATTTATTATAATAGCGAGAGCCGCAGCTCCTCGAGAATATTAATGATAAACCGCGCGGATATACGGCTGCGGTAAAAGAAACACGGCTGCGAGACTGGGTGTTAGACGCGGGGCGTGAAACCCCGTAATGCGTACGCCGAGACCGACCCGTTAGATCGGCCGGAATGTCCGCTCGGCTTGAATTACGCCTCGCACTGTGAAGAAATTGATTATTACGTTCGTCTATAATTCGGGCGCAAGTCCGAATCAATTCTCGATATCACCTCGCCAACGGCGACCTTATCGCCCGCTATTACCGCTAAATTATTAATACGCAACTTAAGATTAACAGGCAATTATTACAACGCGGACATGCTTCGATTTCGGACGGACATATTACGCAGAATGCTCGGCACACACACGCACGCAATTCATGCAAGAATCGCGAGGACACTCTCACAAAACGCGCTCACAATTTCGAAACGCAGTGCTTTACAACCGATATAATACGTCGAATTTACGCGATTCACACTCTCAGGCAACCCGTACAATAATCGTGGAGGAAAGTTGTACCGGACGTGCACGCAAAGTTTATACGCGAAGTTTCACAAACGAAAGATAAAAATATATATAATATAACAAATTGACGCGAATCACACTCACACTCAAACGACCGACATACTGCACGAACGAGACTTAAACGCTAGACGTGCGAGAACCAACGCAAATATAATCTACGGAATCCGAATTTCCAGAGAGACGACACACGGTTCATTAAAAACGCGAGGTAATGTCTCGATCCGCGGAAACCGATACTTTCGAGGCTCCGGGGCTCGAATCGCTTGACGACGTGGCCGTGACGCGAAAATCTATACTAAAGAATCGGGCTTAACCCGTACACCAAAGTACGAATTCACGGCGACGACGACAGAACGAAACGATTCCGGGCGCGATCGCGGGTGGCGAATATGGCGGAGGATAATCTCACCGGTAACGTTCCTTTCGTGGTGGTTACACAAGGTCGGCGACGTTGACGTCCTCTCGTCCGGACTTCTCCGCTGGTAGCCGGAATCCTCTCCTTCCGCTCCCGCCACAACGCTCTCGTCCTCTCAATCACAAAATTACTCGCTCTCGATCTCACACGCTCGCTCTCGGTTCGCAGGCTCGCACCAGTCTGATCCCGGATCGTCGCGATCCAGAATCGATACCTGTGGGCCAGCCGGGGCTGCGCACACGGGGTGCGTATTACTGCGGCCAATCACGCGTTATCACGCGCTGTGGTCGGCGGGCGGCGCGCTCACGGTCGTAACGGGGGTGCGCGCGCCCCCGGTATTATAAACAATAATTCGCTGGGGCCCTTTTCGCGGGGCCGTCGCGGGGTCTGGGGCGAACGGCTTGGCCGGAAGTATCGCTGCCACCCTTCTTTCCGTCTTTTCCGGGACCGCGTCACGCCATCGGGTGCAGAATTGCAGCCCCTCCGCGGGGACCGGATCCGCACGGGCCTGTGTCCTTGCGCGAGGATCCCCTCGCTGTCCCGTGCGTTGCGCATCACGTGTGCGGGTCCTGATCCCGTCGTGACGTAGCTAGTTTGGCCGTTAGATGTTTTGGATTTCCGAATTGCTGGCTTCTTGCCCCTCTAAGGTCTTCCTTGATTGGCGATCGTATTTTCCGTGACGCTTCAGCGACTTTCCGCTCCTTCTTCCGATGAGGCTCCCAAATGAATTATTCATACGAAAGAAAATCATAAACGAAATTAATATTAAGCTCGAAATCTCAATTAATGACGCCTCTCTGGAGGTAACGGTACGGTTCTCGCAATGATTCGACTGGCGCGGCCCTTTAGGCCGCGCTTTTCGATCGGAGAGGGACTCGGCGGACGCGCGCGAGACGGCAACGTCACAATACATACATACATAGCTTGTCTCATCACCTCCGTACAATAATGTATTGTAGGGATCAGCGCTGTAACAGCTGAGCGCTCACGCACACTACCGGGCGCACGTCAATGGGACACCATGTTTATATATATATAGACGACTTACTGCCCGATACATACATACTTACGTACTGACTGCTATAGATATCGCGTTATGATAAAAATGAAAACTAATGCACATCTTTATAAATGTTTATCTTTATAAATGAATATTGTATAACCGAATAAAAACATTGTTTTTATATTGCTAAATTAATTTTATACATAAAAAACATTATTTATATTTAACGAAAACATTATATAAAATTAATTATATGGATTATTCTGTATAATTAATAATAATTGTATTATCTTTGTATATTACATATTATATGCTATATACAAGGTGTCCCTCTAAATTTCAAAATTTAAATTTTGCAATGGAATAATTCTGGAAATATTAAATAGCATAAATTTTTATCAATTTATTTTTAAGCAGTATTTTCTAAAATGTAATAGCTTTCACTTTACAACTTATGATTTAGATGATCGCTTGTGATTCGTGTGTCTAATAATTGATAACCGAGCATTTAAAGTTTCACTTACTCTATATACTATAATTAATTGATAAATTACCAAACTTTAATTCATGCGTGAGAGAATAATATACATGTACGCACTAACATATCGCAATTTCTAATATCTTCTTTCTTTCGATCATACACTTACTCTATTTCTCTCTGTATCTCTCTTTCTAATCGTTCGCTTACTACGTACTGCATATCGCTTAGCTTTATTCTTCTAGCATATTCGCTTACGCGTTTACTCGCGCTTCTCTCTCTCTCTCTCTCTCTCTCTCTCTCTCTCTCTCCTTTTGTTCATTCATTATTCTTTCATTCTCATTATTATATTTTTGTATTTGTTCAACATTAATTGTTCTATTTTATTTTTATCTCTCTTCACGTAAATAAATAAATTTATTTATTTTTATTTTAAATAGCATAAATGAGATATACAATACGTTATTTTCTTTTTTTATTTCACTATACATATTTAATACAATACATAATTACGTTTCACTTTAGTTAAATACAACACATGCACATACAAAAATACACACGCACACGCACACGCACACATACATAATACTTTTTTTATTTATAAAATATACAATATCTTATTTACGCTTTATAAAATAAAGATGAATAAATTAATTTATTATCATGTAAGAAAACAAGAATGGAAAGAATAAAAGTTGAGCAAATAAAAGAATATAATAATGGGAATGAAAGAATAAAATAAAGAACAAGCAGAGAAAGAGAGAGAGGGAACGAATGAGGAGCAAGCGAGATAGTTAACATGAAAGACTTCCGAAGTTTCGCTCGCGAAGCTAGCTTTATCTATAATGTCTCGCGTTATATATCGTTACTGTAAAATTTTTGTTTTTCGCGCTTATTGATCCGAAAATAATTATAAAGAATTAATGATATTTTACCGATTAAAATGATACCAAACACGATATAAATCGGGTAATTTTTAATCAACTATGTAATTAAAATTATGATTACTTATTTCATTAAAAATAATCCGATTTATGTCATACTTAGTGTCATTTTAATTGCAAAAATGTAATTAATCCATTACAATTATTTTCAGATATATAAAATGCGAAATACAGAGATTTTATTTTCTATAATAAGATGACATATACACGTCAAAGATTACAGATAAAGGGAGCCTGGCGAGCGAGACTTCGGAACACTTTGATGTTTGTCATCTCGCTTGCTCCTTCATTCTTTCTTGCTCTCGCTTTTGTCGATTCTATAGCATCGGGGATCTTTCCTTATGTACAAAATGTAAACATTTTACAAAATAAAAACTGAAACTTACATTTTGGATGTTATTAGTATAAATATAAATATAATGGATTAATGAGTTTCTTGCGATTAAAATAATACCAAACATGACATAAATTGGATTATTTTTAATCAATTATGTATTATATGTAATTATGATTACTTATTTCATTAAAAATTATACGATTTATGTCGTGCTTAGTATCATTTTTATCGCAAGAATCTCATTAATCCATTATAATTATATTCATATTAATAGTATCCAAAATGTAAGTTTCAGTTTTTATTTTATACATAAGGAAAGATCGCCGATGCTATAGAATCGACAAAAGCGAGAGCAAGAAAGAATGAAGGAGCAAGCGAGATGACAAACATCAAAGTGTTCCGAAGTCTCGCTCGCCAGGCTCCCTTTACCTGTAATCTTTGACGTGTATATGTCATCTTATTATATAAAATAAAATCTCTGTATTTCGCATTTTATATATCTGAAAATAATTGTAATGGATTAATTACATTTTTGCGATTAAAATGACACTAAATATGACATAAATCGGATTATTTTTAATGAAATAAGTAATCATAATTTTAATTACATAATTGATTAAAAATTATCCGATTTCGTGTTTCGTATCATTTTAATTGGTAAAATATCATTAATTTATTGTAATTATTTTTGGATCAATAAGCACAAAAAACAAAAATTTTACAGTAACGGTATATAACGCGAGAGATTATAGATAAAGCGAGCCTCGCGAGCGAGACTTCGGAAGTCTTTCATGTTAGCTATCTCGCTTGCTCCTCATTCGTTCTCTCTCTCTCTCTCTTTCTCTGCTTGTTCTTTATTGTATTCTTTCATTCCCATTATTATAATCTTTTATTTGTTCGACTTTTATTTTTTCTATTCTTGTTTTCCTATATGATAATAAATTAATTTATTCATCTTTATTTTATAAAGCATAAATAAGATATTGTATATTTTATAAATAAAAAAAGTATTATGTATGTGTGCGTGTGTGTGTGTATTTTTGTATGTGCGTGTGTTGTATTTAACTATAGTGAAACGTAATTATGTATTGTATTAACTATAGTGAAATAAAAAAAGAAAATAACTTGTATTGTATATCTCATTTATGCTGTATAAAATAAAAATAAATAAATAAATTTATTTATTTTTATGTAAGGAGACGAGAATAGAAAGAATAAAAGTTGAGCAAATAAAAGAATATAATAATGAGAATAAAAGAATACAATAATGAACGAGCAGAGAGAGAGAGAGAGAGAGAGGGAGAGGGAGAGGGAGAGGGAGAGGGAGAGGGAGAGGGAGAGAGTGAGAGAGGGGGGGGGGGAAGAAGCGCGAGTGAACGCGTAAGTGAATATGCGAGGATGAAGCTAAGCGATACGTAGTACATAGCGAGCGAGCGATTAGAAAGAAACAGAGCGTATGATCGAGAGAAAAAAGATACTGCAATAATGTTAGTGCGTACATGTATATTACTCTCACACACATGAAAGAGACGAAGATAGTACGATTATGTCTGTCTTTGTCATGTACGATTGCAGCTCTGTCTATCGCGACATCACGCAACTAATCTACTACTCTGTTTTACTCTTGAGCCTCGATTTCGCACACACACATATGCACGAAATTTTTGCAGACAGTAATCTTTTTTACTAGGCTTCTAAACACGTTTTTAAACGTTCACCTATATTCCTTCAGGCATTTCCGAGCGGAGAGGTATCTTATTTTAAACGTACACATTGCAAAACTTTTATATTACATAAGTATTGTTTCGACCTGACGTCAGGAGCCGATAAAAAAATTGAATTTTTTTAGTTTCTTTCCGTTTTTAACATAAACTCGTGAAGTCTCATCTTTGTTTCGATGTGTACTTAAATCGTGGAAAAGGATTTATTATTCTATTCAACTAAAAAAAAGATTTCGGTGTGCAAAATAATAATCGCTTTGGTCGGTAAAACAGACGAGCTTTGGATCCCCTTAAGGACATTAGGTTGATGCTCGTAACATCGTCGACCCATTGAAAATTTTCGTAAGGCAACGATTGACACATCGCCCATCCGTACAGATTATTTACGTCTAAATACATAAGATACGACGGTGGTTCCGAGGGATTGTACGATTGTACGTACTTGTTATTAGCGCGCGCGTATCTATTGGAACAGTGACTTAGCCCGCCGCGTATTCCGCGTTCCACGAACATTATCATATCGATGTCGGTTAACAGCTCGAATCGAACACCCGTATGCTTTAACATAGGATCCCACGTGTATCCGGGTAACGTGTAATAGTGCGCGGGATCTAAACCATAACTCTTTGCACACGCGTCGCGAAAATTTTCGAAGACATCGGCCAATAGAAATACATCGGTTTTCAGATACAGATCGCTATAGTCACCCAACGTCTCGACGCGAAACCGCTCCCAAACTCTTATCGCGCGCGCGTAATCGCTAGCGGATACGATATCACCGGTCAACGAACTGTAGAACGCCTCGCGCGGCGGTAGACGAGTCTCCTGCAACTTATCAACGCTGTCGACGTATTCGTACGGAAATACACCTTTTCGCGTAAGGAGCTCGAAATCGGCGTCATCGAGATCGGAAAATTCAGAACGCGTGATCGTCAGCTCGCTCTTGTCGAGATACGACGCTAATTTTTCGAGACTCGCGCTTAGAAACTTGAAGGAATCCACGAAACGCAATTTCACTCGTCTTCCGAACCGTTCCCTGTTCGATGCGTGTTCGATGTTCTTCGTGAAGGAGATGTACGTTTCTTTCGTCAACAGCAACAATTTCCCGCTACCGGGAAAAGCGTTAGCCACATCTCTGATAATGAAATGCGCGTCGTAGCCCGATAAATTGTGAAAGAATATAGGAATGACGTACGCTTCCTTATAATTTAGATTACAATTCGAATGCGCGGGACCTCTGTATTGTCCGGTCAGATGACTGTGATCGCGTACGCGAGTATCTTCCGGTTCGAACGGTCTCTCGCACACGTGACAATGCGTCGCGTTCTTGAATCTCTCCCATTCATCCGGCGTAAGATCCGTCATAGGCACATAGGCGTCGAGAATATTCCTCGCGCTAAGGGCCAGATCGTACAGTTCCCGGACGAACCACGATATGCAATTCTCGCCGCGATAAGCTGTGTACACCGATTTAGCGTCGTCGAACGCGCATCGCGTGTAATATCCCGCGCTATAGACCTTATGATGTTGAACAATGGACGTGTTCGATGTTCTCTTCTCCCCCTTCTTCTCTAGCGCGCATTCCAGATCGGCGTACACCACGAACGGAAGTCGCTCCTTCCTATTATGGTTGCGAAAATATAGCCACTTGTCGTCTTCGGTAGGAAGAACGATCGCGCACTCGTTCATTCTTCAGCAGTCCGCGCTGTGAGCCGATAAATTTTCGCTCGTTCGAAAATAATGCATGCATCTACAACATAACACATATTTTTTACATCATGTACATTATTCATACTGTGTAATAAATTTCTTCTTTCTTATTAGTTTCATGCTTACCGATCGCATATGTGCGCTGTATGTTGCCGAGCGCTCAATTGCGAGCCGACGAGACGGGATAGATCCCCGATACACACGAAGTGCGCCGTGTTGTCTCGTCGCGTCGTATCGCTCAGATACAACAGATTGATGTGTCTTTCCTTCTTGTCGTTGGTGAGACGCAGAGGAGCGATACCGCGGCCGCCTTTCTTGTTCTTCTTATCCAGAACGGTATACACATTGATAAATATATCGTTAAAACGCTCGAACCTGGTGATTCCGTTCAAACTCATGGGAAACTCGATGCCCTCCAGATTCAACACCGTTGAATAGTGAGGATACCGCGAGCTTCTTTCCGCGTGTCTTTCGATCGGATATAGAGCGGCGACTACCGCCCACGCGAAACACACGTTATCCGTAGATCGTACATTAATCACCGCTCTTTTCAACTTGATCTTTCGCGGTATCTCGACGTGACATCCGGCGCGCATAGGATTATACCTGTTTACGTTTACCATTAGATTTAGTATCCGTGATAACGCCCATCAGCTATCGCGCTCCTGAAACTCCTCCAGTGAAGCTAGAATAGCTTCGACCACGCGCCTCCCGTACCACTCTCGCAGATCGGACGTAGGTAGAAGCGGATGATTCTTCGTGGCGACGGTCTTAACGGCGATCTTGTCGCCCGAGACGAACTCGCCGTTGAAAGCGGTATTAACATTAACGCTGTATCTCCCCATAACATCGCGTACTCGATCGAGCACGGTGTCCTCGGCATCCTCGAGAAATCGCAGAGGTTCGATGTAATCGAAATTAATAATCGCGCCGGTTAACACGCGTCTAGCGAAAGCCGTCTCGATCTCGAACCACGAAAATCCCTCGCGTCTCTCGACGCCGATGCCCACGCGCTCGAAACGTCGACGCAGATCGTCTCTCGCGCCTGTCAATCGAACGATTCGAGCCACCAGAGAATTAATGGTTCCGGTGGATCTTCCCCGGCGCTCGCCTCGACATCTCTCCCGTAGAGATTCGAGACGCTCGTCGCATTGTCGCGCCCACGCGAAATTTTGCACCGTCGCGACGTTTCGCGCGCTCTCGAGAAGATCGCGCTCTTCCATCGTTTCTCGATCTTTTACTAATTCTTCAATGGACGCCAAGATTTTTTACTAATAAGCCATGTATCTTCCTCGTCGTACTCTTCGATGTAAAATAAAGCTCTCGTACCGCACCTGCTGCATCAATGATTCGACGCCTTGAAAATTTCGTCGATGAGATCGCACGCGCGCACTATCTGGCTGAGCACCGTTTTTTTTACGTGCGTTGATATACTTCTCGCAAAACTCGGTTCACGCGCGCAATCCGCGCAATATCTCTCTTCTTCCTCATAATAGTATCCGTTATCGAATTCGCAACCAAACTTGTAGAAGACCCGGTCCCCGCGCGCCGGGTATCGAATAGAGATAAAATGACACCCGTATCTCCAAACAGCGCATCCCTCCATACAACACATCTATTAATATTATATTATAACGCGCGTCTTTGTATCTCTGTACTGTTACAAATAAAGACGCTCTCCTTCATTGCGAGAACCTCTCTTTATTCGACCTCCGTCTATTCGAACGATAACCTCGACGTCGACCTATCCATCGATCTATTTATAGATCTACACGGTACGCGTAACGAGTCTCATATCATGCCGAGATTCGCCCGCGATATTTTCTTATCTAATCATTTTCAATTTTCCGTATTTACATACGGTTCACCGCGAATCCCCGGGTCCTCGGATCAGAGATAAAGCGACAACTGCGACGCGTCGATCGGAAAAATCAATCTACACGGTAGGCATAACGATGACAAGCGCGTCTCGTATCGCGCCGAGGTTCGCCGCCCGCGATATTTTCTCATCTCATCATCTTCGATTTATCGTATTTACATGTCACGGGTCATCGCGACTCCCCGGGTCGGAGATAAAGCGTCGACCGCGTCTCGCGTCTTTAACGCACCTGACGCGATAACGCGATCTCCCGCCCCGATTTCATCACCCCGTATCCCTCGCCCTTCTCGCCCCGCTCGAGCTCCGTGGCTATCCCGACCCCCCTCAACCCCACTTCCCCTCTCACCGTACATACTCCCCCTTTTCTCCCCCTCTGTCCGACATGCCTCCCTCAGATATCTATCTTTCTCATTTTATCCGCATGTTCACTCGCTAACTCTTACAGGGAGTTTCCAAAGCAAGGTGGGTTAGAACCGGTCATACTCAAGTGGAAATCTACTTAAGTGGAAATCGTCATCATCTACTTTTTCTTCTTCGCTATCGGATTTTTCTAGTAATTCGGCAATTAATTGTGCACCTTTAAGGTTATCTGGGTTTAAAAGTTTCTTGTTTTTTATAATTTTACAATCTATTTCTTCGATATTTACAGGATTTCTTAATAATGCGTCTGCGTTTACGTTCGTTTTTCCTGCTTTGTATACAACCTCATATTCATATTCTGCTAATTTTAATCTCCAATGAAGTATTCGCATATTTGCGTCTTGTGCGTTTTTAAACCACATCAAAGGTTTATGGTCTGTAACTAAGGTGAATTTCCTGCCGTATAAATATGGTCGGAAATGTTTAACGCAATATATAATAGCCAGCGCTTCTTTTTTGTATGTATCGTATTTTAATTCATTATCTGTTAAGGTTCGTGAGGCGTATGCTATCGGTAGGTCTTTATTTATCTCTCCTTGTGATAATATTCCTCCAACGGCTATTCCAGATGCATTGGTCGTTAAAATGAATGGTTTGGAAAAATCTGGGTATTGCAGTACTGGCTCTTCGAACAGTTTTTGTTTTAAAATTTCAAAACATTCTTCTTGCACAGATGTCCACTCGAAACGGGTGTCGCCTTTTAATAAATTTGTTAATGGTTTGGCGAATTTGGAAAAATTCGGTATAAAGCGTCTATAATATCCTGCAAGTCCTAAAAATTGTTTAATGTTTTTAGGTGTTTTAGGTCTTGGAAACCGTTGTACTGCTTCTAATTCTTTTGGATCTGGTTTTACTCCGTCTTTACTGATTACATGTCCCAGATAAGTTACCTCTGTTTTTAAAAATTCGCATTTGTCTGGCTGTAATTTTAAATTAGCTTCTTGAAGACGTTCCATTAAAGCGTTGTATTTTCTTTCGTGTTCTTCTAAAGACGTTGCATAGATAACAATATCGTCCATATAAACAAATAATTCTTTGCCTTGTAACCCAGTTAACACTAAGTCCATTAGACGCTGGAAAGTAGCCGGAGCATTTTTTAGACCGAACGGCATTCGATCAAATTCGTAATGTCCAAAAGGAGTAGTGAAAGCTGTTTTATGACCATCTTCGTGGTTCATTTTTATTTGATGAAATCCAGATGCTAAATCGCATACTGAAAAATATCGAGCTCCTCCTAATTGGTCTAATATATCGACGATATTCGGTAAAGGATATGCATCTCCGATAGTTTTATCATTTAAAGCACGAAAATCTAATACCATTCTCCATCGTTTATTTCCTTGGGAGTCTTCTTTCTTAGGTACAATCCATATAGGCGTGTTATATGGCGATTGTGAGTGTTTTACAATTCCTCCTTCTAACAGTTCTTCTACCTGCTTGTTTATTTCTTCTTTATGAATTTGCGGAAATCGATACTGACGAGTATTTATTGGTTGGTCATCTGTAGTAGGTATTCGATGTTGTAATACGTGAGTTGCGGTTAATTTTTCTCCAGGAATATGAAATCGATCTTGACTATCCGTTATTAATTTTATAATACTTTTTCTTTCTGTTTCATTTAAATGTTCTAATCGCAATGATTCTATGATTTCGGCGGGTCGATTCTTTTCCTTTTCTTCGGAGATTGTTAGACAATTATGCAAATTATAATTTTCAACTTCTTGTTTCCTTTTATATCTTGTTTCGCGTTTTCGCATAAATTTTTCTAAAATTTCTTGAGATTTATTCAACAAGGATATAAGAATTTTTGAAGACGGTTTATTTTTATTTTTCATATTTCGTAGATTCGAATTTTTAATATTTAAATTATATTTTTGAGCCTCTTCAAGGAGGTCTTTTATTGTAACATGAGAGGTTTTTAATTCATTATCATTTTCTTCTTTAAATAATCCAACCTTAGGAAATTTGATATCCAGGGAGGATAAAGGACTTCTTCCTTTTTTGGAATGAGATTTTGCCGAAATACGTAGTGAAATTTGGTAATTTTCCTCCTTGCAATCGATGGAGCTAGGATTTTCTGACAAGGTTTGGAAATTTCCCTCCGAAATCCTAGAATTATTCCCTTCTTGAGAGGATTGGTAATTTCTCTCTTCGAGGGTTTTCGAATTAATTAAATTTTTAGGAGAGGTTTGGTAACATTCCCCTCCAGGAATGGTTGGATTTATTAGATTTTAGGAGAGGTTTGGTAATTTCCCTCTCCAAGGATTTTTGAGTCATCCAATTTTTTATTTTTCCTCTCAGTTTTATTTTTCATCTTGTCTTCATTTTTGATTCCATTCTTATTTTTATTTCCTTCTTGATTTAAGGTTTTTTCTTCGTCTTCATAGTTGATTTCTTTGATAATAATATTTTCTTCATTTTCATTTTCACTTTCATTTTCAATATTCATATTAGGTGTACAAATAAGTTCCCGCCCTTTGACAAAAGTTGGCGCCACCAGTAAGTTATGGTTAAAATTGTCAGATGTAAAACGTCCTTATCGTAAGATTGGACATCAGTCAATAACATAACCTTAAAATATTAATGATTTTTTATCAGTATGATATATTCTTTTGTGTGCGAAAATGTCGAGTTTTGAGCCGAATAAGCATCATTTGCGGGAACTTTTGATTTACTTCTTCAATTTGAAGAAATCTGCAGCTGAGGCGTATCGATTGCTTGTAGAAGCATATGGTGAGGCTGCCTTAAGTGAGAGAAGTTGTCGTGAGTGGTTTCAAAAGTTTAAGAACGGTGAATTTGACATCGAAGAAAAAGAACGTAGCGGAAGGCCGAAAGTGTATGAAGACGCGGAATTGAAAGCATTATTGGATCAAGATTCGTGCCAAACGCAAGAAGAACTTGCACTTACATTGGGAATGACTCAACAAGCAATTTCACATAGGTTGAAATCATTGGGATTGATTCAAAAACAAGGAAATTGGGTTCCATATGAACTGACGCCGAGAAACGTTGAACGCCGATTGTTCACATGTGAAATGCTGCTTGCCAGGCATAAACAAAAGGGTTTTCTGCACCGTATAGTCACTGGTGATGAAAAATGGATCCACTGTGATAATCCAAAAAGGAAGAAATCATGGGGACCACCTGGCCATGCTTCAATATCTACAGCTAAGCCAAATACTCATGGAAAAAAACTCTTGTTATGCATTTGGTTGGATCAGCTTGGTGTCGTGTATTATGAGTTGCTCAAACCGAACGAAAACATTACTGGGGCTGTCTACCGAACACAATTGATGAGATTGAGTCGAGCACTCAAGGAAAAGCGCGCCCACTACTCCAGACACGACAAAGTTATTCTCCTGCATGATAATGCTCGTCCACATGTTGCGGCGCCGATCAAAACCTATTTGGAAACACTCAATTGGGAAGTTTTACCCCACCCGCCGTATTCAACAGACATTGCTCTTTCTGATTTCCACATGTTTAGATCGATGGCGCATGGCCTGTCTGAGCCACACTTCACATCATATGAAGATACCAAAAATTGGGTCGATTCGTGGATAGCCTCAAAAGATGAAGCATTCTTCCGACGCGGTATCCGAATGCTGCAAGAAAGATGGGAAAAAGTAGTGGCAAGCGATGGACAATACTTCAAATAAAACATTAGGTTCCGTTCTTTCACAATAAATGCCCAATTTTTGATAAAAGATGGCGGAAACTTATTTGTACACCTAATATAATTTTCATAATCGTATTTATTATGTATAAATGTTCCGTATGTTTCTTCTTTTTTTTTTTATTCATTGGCTTTTCTAATAATTCTTAATAATTCGCCCAATGGTTTTAGGCGCAAAGTCGGAACATGTACTTCTGCTTCTTCATCTAAAGTACTTATAACATTTAAATATGCCTTTCCAGCAACGTTCTCCATGATGGTGTCTCCCAAATAAATTCCATGTGCCACCTTTAGTCTTGGTATGTATTCTACTTTTAGTTCTGGATTTTCTATTCTTACATAAAATAATGATTCGGATCGTGGAGCTACTATAATGGCTTCACGTGATAAGAAAGATATGTTGATTCCGGAGATATCCAAGTGCCCTTGTGCGTAATCTATTTTCGATGAGGTTTGTTTAAAGAAATCGTTTCCTAATATGCCGGATTGTGAAATTGGAAAATCGTTAGATACTATATGAAATATAACCGGTATTTCGAAAAGAGTTAATGTAATTTCACCTAAGGTGTACACAGGATAATTATTTATGCCATTCAATTTGAGGATATTAGTGTAATTAATATTTATTTCTTCGGGAACGAGATTTTCTTTAATTATATTAGGTCCAGATCCCGTGTCTAGCATAAAAGTTATACGAGTAGCTAAGTTATCGATGTTGATTTGAACGGTAGGCACGCGACTATGTTTGTCGAGATTTACAGTCACTAGTCTTATGATAGTTCTGTCCTTGTCTACTTGGCTACCTGAGTTTTGGACGGGTGCGGCTCTCGTTCGGACCCCTGTTGTGCACCCGACGTCGAGGGGCCGTTGTAGTTTCCCTGATTATTCTCTTTCTGTCGAAAGTTGCATGGCGTAATTGACAATTTTCGAGAAGATGACCTTGCTACTTACAGTAACGGCAGAATAAAGAATTCCTGGATCCCGTTTGCTGGTTTAGTTTTGATCGACAATCTTTAGCAATGTGTCCGAAGTTGTTGCAAATTTGACAAGTTATACGAGCTTTATTTTCCGTATAACCTTATACATTTTGTTTCTTCCAGCAATTATTTGCAGAATAGCCGGGTCTTTCGCACCGTTGACAAATTACCGAAATTTTATTAATATTAGTTGTATTATTCTGTCGGCAAGATTTTGCATCATGACCAGATTTTAAGCATAATTGGCAAGTTATTATTTTGCCCTGAACTACATTTACCAGTCGGCGGATTTGTGGATCGCGGAAACGACATTTCTCTACTCCATGCCCACGTTTTTTACAAATTTGACGAACTAATATTGCGGTTCCTAAATCAGTCTGGTTGTTAGCCTGCTGAGAGGTTTGTAAATATTTTCTGCAGTTACTACCTACATGTCTTTCCTTATAGCAGATTTGACAAATTTCTTTTAGATTGTTAGTTTTCTGTCTACCTGAAATGCTATCTATTCCCTGTCGTAAATCTGTCATTGCTCGGAGCTCTCTCTTTATCCTTATAGCGTCGGCTGCAGTTTCTTGTACATCTAATAAATTTCTTGCAACTCTAATAAAACACTTGCACATGTCCTGTTCTAATGATGTTTTAATGTTTTGGTCAGATGACACGTTTCCCGAACTTCTATCTGCTTCTAAAATTTGTTTCCCGAGAATTTTTACTCTATTTGCATAAGTAATTATATCTTCATCCCTCTTTTGATATATACAACCCAATTCCCCTTGTAATTGATAAACATTTTTTGCTGGTCTGTAAATTTGTTTTAAATATTTAGTTAACTTGGAAACGCGATTAAAATCTTGGTCTTGTATAGTTTGGCGAGCCTCACCTATTATCCTAGTTTCTATTATTTTGGTAAACTGTAGTTCAGCCTCACTAGGCAACATAAATTTTGCTTCTTCACATTCCTCGATAAAATAATTTAATAGAATGTTTTGACCGTCAAAATAAGGGACGCCTTTGACCGCGTATTTCAAAGTAGCGAAAGGATTATTTTGAGTCATGTTACCGCCGGTACCGCTCGGGCTTTCCGTTCTTTCAGATTTATTAAATTCAGGTAAAATAGTCTTATCGATGGAATCGGCGAAGTTAGTTTCGCTAAATCTTTTTTCAAAATCTTTTTCAATTACCGTTTCGTTAATTGAAAAATTAATGTCTTTATTATTGGATTTATTAGGAGTAGAAGTGTGGTGTGTTTCTGATTTGTTAGTTTTTGTTCGATTGTATGTTTCCTGAGCAAGCTGAAAATTTCGTTCTACTTCGTCTTTATCAGCTGTACCTCTTGTCCCTTTACTCATTCCAGTTTAAAAGATCGCACATTACTATCCCGGACGAGCCCCCAAAATTTAAAGAACAGTATGTTACGTCCAGACTCGGGGAAGGATGAGTCGAAGGAAGGGCGCAACAACTATCTTTTATTATCTCGAAGTTAAACGTCTCGTAGCGTTTGGAATCGGGTCGAACGAACTGACAGATCTGAAAAGCAGGTAAACGACTGAGTCGCCGTTACGCTGGTTATTCAGACGTTCGTTCGGTGGTCCTTTTTGGGTAAGAGAATTTAATCTATTTTACGCGGGATGGGACCAAGTGCGATCTTTCGACTAGGAATGAGTGGGGAGTTTAATAACGAGTAATTCTTTTATTTAAATCAGTGCTGGGATTTAGATGCAACTTTCGGCCGGATTTCTTGACTCACGCCTACGGTTCCCCCTTTTATTGCTCGCTCCTTAGCAACGCAGCGCCGAACGGCCGTAACTAAGGAGCGCGTCACTAGTCTCAGGAACGTGCGTGTCACAAATGTAATAACGCAATAGCCTAGTGCCCTTTTAATGAGCAAAACTGCTCATTAAAATTTTCTATTTAATACTTTATTTCTATTATTAATACTATTATTAATTCTATTATTAACTTCATTTCTATTATTAGTAACTATTATTACTATAGTATTAATAACTAAAATAATTATTATTCTATTATTAATTACGCCGCCTATACCGGATATTGCAACAGAAACGCTGTGCTTCTTTATTCGCAAACGCTGTACTAAACGCTCTGTTACGAGCGTCATTGCAGAGCCTTGATCGAGCATCGCGCGCAACGTACTATAACGTCCGTCTGGCGAGCTCACGCGAATACATGCGGTCGCTAAGAAAATGCCGGTTTTAACGAAATTTGTTTTCGATAATAAATGAGACGTTATTTGACTTGATTCAGCGGGTTTAGCCTCAGAAGCCATCGATGCGCTCGTCTCAGATGGAGACGTCTTCGTTTCCTCGTGCAATAACGTGTGATGTTGCTTTTGACAAATTCGACAAGAGTTCTTACTAAGACAATCTTTCCGCGTATGTTTCCCGCTCAAACAATTGCAGCAGCGTCGAAATTTATTGACAAGTTCGTGTCGCTGTGTCATTGCTTTGCTTTTGAATTCGTCACACGACGACAACGCGTGATCCTGTTGACAAACCGGACGTTTGAAAGTATTTGCTGTATGACTTTGCACGACCGCCTTGTTGTTTGTCTTTCGACTTGCAACGGTAGGGAGAAGAATATTCGAGCGCGCGAATTCTTGCCGCAAGAAAGTCATCAAGAGCTGCGTATTTTGGATATTTCACAGTGTTTCCTAACTGTAATTCACATGCTTTGCGAGTGGTTTTATCTAATCTTTGAGAGACAAGATACGTGAGGATGTCTTCATATTGATCGATAGGTCGACCGAGATTCCGCAATGTTTGAATCGCCATTGTCGCTTTATCGCGCAACGTAATAAACTCACTCCGAATGAACGTTCGATAACGAGTGTAACGTGTATATGCTCATGCCGTTGATTATTATAACGCGACAGGAGAATTTTCCATGCAACTTTAAAATTTGCCTCTGTGATCGGCAATGTTTTAATCAAATCGCTCGCTTCGCCTTTCAAACACGATAACAAGTAATGCATTCGCGTAATGTCTGATAAATCCGTGTTGTTAACCACTACCGAACAGAAATGATCGCGAAACGTTTTCCATTTAGAAAACTCACCGCTAAACTTATTCTGGGAAGTGACGGAATGGCCTTTAAGGCGCCGAACGATGAAGTGTTGGTCCCCACGGTCCCCGCAGGAGGGCCGGTGTCCGGTTGCGTCAGCTTCTGATCCACCATGTAATCCAAGGCCTCGAAAAATATTTCTTTGCAGGTCAAAAATTGTTGTTCGGAGAAATATTTTTCCTTCGCTCGGAACTCCGATGTGAATACCACGATGAGTCGAGCGTGTGTCTGCTCGCATTGTGCGAAGGATGCTTTCACCAGCGTCATTCGTTGCTGAACGATGGCGGCAGTTAATTTGGTTTTGCCAATTCTTGAAATTCATTAGAGCGCGCTCGATGCAGTACATCATAACCTTTTGCTGCTCCAATAACTCGTCCATTTTGATACGTCGAGTTCACGTAGATGTTATAACCGCGACGTACGAAAGAAATGGAAACGCACAGATTTCTGTGCGCGCGTTGAGTCTTGATTTCGGAAGTCTTCTTGCCAAGAATCACAGAACGCGGGACACACGAAAATCGTCAGATGTTTATGGTTTTAACGCGACCGAAAATCTTTTCGAAGCTACCAACGGTTATCTGTTCAACATGAACGAGCTTCTATTGAATATGTGACGGAGATCTTCTGGTAGACGTAACCCGAGTCGAGGACGATGTCGATATAACTTGTCGTTTTTGGGGTTAGAAATTTGCCGAGTACACTCACCGATGAATCTGGCTCGAAGGACCAAATTCGATGTTCGCTATTGGATTGATTGCGACGTTGGCCAGGCGCGACACTGTGGTTACAACGTTGGCTCGGTGCGGAAATATTCCAATGCTTTGTCCTCTGACGACACGCAAGCGCGGAAAGGGGTGATTCAGAATGAAATGTATCACAACTTAAGTCACTGTCCGGCAAAGCCGATTGTATAATTTATAACAGAGAACAAATGCACAAGAGTCTCAACTGACGGAAACAGGCAATACACTTATGAGTCGTACAACTTTGCATGAACGGTATATTTGCCACGCGACACGAACCGGCGGAAGAGTTTTGGATGCCGTGAGCGATAATGGCGACTCTCGATATCTCGAACGCGCGGCACATGCGGTTGATCGTTACGTATCTTGCTGAGATTCCTTGCACAATTACATGTCACAATGCGAACGATAGAAAGAAGGCGCGAGGCACTCTCGAGAGTTAATCACGACAAAGCGACAGCTACAGCTGAGCCGTACTTTTCACAAAATTTGGAATGATTAGCGACACGCATTAACAGCTTGAGATCTTTCCGTAATCTGACTGAAAGCTCACATTGTTTCCGGTCGAGACCAGTGATCCTGCGAGGCAGGATCCAATCATCTAATCGCGTGATGCGCGAAAGCCTATAAGGATACGCTAACGTATTTCGCATGATCCATTGCGCTAGGTGCGCGAACGCGTTACTATCCTTTATTATGTAACTACTTGAGAGCGCCTCAGGATGTCGCCATTGATCCAGTTATCGAATGCTGATCGCGTCGATCGTCGCGCCGGGCGCGACGACACTCACATGTCCGAACAAATAGAGACGAGTAAGCCCAGAGCGAACGCGACACGAGCGAGATTAGCGAAATAAGAATGAGAAATCGATGAATTTCGACCGGCTCGAATCGTCATCGTAGGCAGACTAAGTCCATGGTTGATTATAGGGTGTATTGCAGAAGTTAGCTATGACTTAAGTCATTCACGATTTATCAAATAGCTTTCAATTATTATTTAAGCTTAAGAGTTTGTTAGGTCACTGAATACGAATCTAATGTCAAAATTGTAAAATTCAAAATGGTGGACTCAATATGGCGGAGGTATAAAACTTAAAAAATGTTTAGATTGCAATCTAAACATTTGAGTCCACCATTTTGAATTTGACAATTTTGACATTAGATTCGTATTCAGCGACCTAAAAAACTATTAAGCTTAAATAATAATTAAAAGCTATTTGGTAAATCATCAATGACCTAAGTCACAATACTAACTTCTCCAATACATTCCATATTTAACCATGGATATCTTATTAACCATAACAGATACCAAAAATTCCTTTTGAGGGTTGAAAATCCTAACAACATACTTTATTCTGATTGTAATAAAACTTCTCTAGCACGTCACATATTGTAGCTATAATATGATAAAGTTCGTGAAAATAGCTCATTTTTGCAACTTTAATTGGAAATTTCTCAAAATTCTGACGTGATGGAGCAATTTCGGAACCGGATTCGTGTTCAGCGTCCAAAAACCTATAAGAAACAATTAGCTCCGTTCCGATGTTTTTTTTTGTTTAACTATGTAATCAGAGATTTATGAAATTATGATTATTTGTTGAATAACAATTTACTATGAATAGAGTAACGATTTACTGTGAATATAGATCTTAGTGTGTATTAATCTGGTGGATTACAAGCATAGATTGCAGGTGACCGAATTCGTTAGATCCAAATTCGTTGGGTCCATATTAGGTTATGTATTGAAAAGTTTGAAAATTGAAATTTGATTAATATTAAATAAAAAAACTTTTAGATTTTTTGTTTTGATTAATAATCAAATATTCTTTAATCTTTAATCTTTAATCTTCAATCTCCAATGAGCTGTCTAGATAGTCTGGACTTATTCTTTTAAATTACAAATACAGAGTTAAAAAACGCTGTGTATATAACTATTTTATTATTTTAAACATTCACTTATTATAACAGACTTTGTTTGCAACTGCGCCAAAAGGATAGCATAAATTAAAACTGAGCGCGGTTTCCACACAACAACGTCGCGCAAACGCGCGAGCGGCAGCGAGTTTTCTGCACGCACGTATACAACATGCGCAAAACTCGCGATTAATTGAGCGGCGCCCCGAGCTGCGGCGTCCAATTCTTTGCGCTCATGCATTTGTTTTTGCCGAAACAGGACACTGCAATTCGCCAAATCCTTACTCTGATTTAGGCAAAGTTTCTTTTGCGTATCATACAATGAAATAAATCAGTACTTCCGATTCGAACTTTCTAGAAAGTCATCGCAAATAAAAGACGGATGCGCGAAGAGCCGGTGCGCAGTCTCTCTAGTTTATCCGAGCGATCACTGCCCAAGTAGAAAAATTTCTAGGAAAAACTGGCCAATGCCTAAAAACAATCCAGTTTTTCTAATCAAAATTTTTCCGCCATTTACTAGCCAATAATTAAGTAATAATAAAAACGAAATAAAGAAAAGGCCAAGGAACCAGCACAACACTTAAGTGCGAATTTTAATTTATTATATAAAGTCTAGCGAACGTTTCGATCCATTTTTGGATCCTCTTCAGCGCAAATTATAACTAAGAAAAATTCATCTGTCAAAATGCTTACACATAACGCATATAACGGTATAAAACTATGATGTACAAACGTACAGCATGTCAATTACATTAAAGTGTCTTAAAAAGAACGAAGTCAAGTTAGAAATTCAATTATATGTGTCATCTGTAGGCTGTGTTCTTCAATATTCGTGAAAGAGATGTAAGTCTGGTATCACAAATCATCAGTCAGTAAAGACGATCATTTCTTTAATGTATGCCATGGCAGAGAACATGCATATCTAAATAATTATAAATTATTAGAGACAAAGACATACCGAGACAATTAAGAAACTTACGAAGGGATGGAATCTTATTCACATCATCAACGGGTGTCGTGTTGTTACATGTTGTCACAGATTATTAAAAAGATCACATGCTCAATAGTATCAAGTGCGAACGGTACTAATAAATTTAAAGAGCGAAACGAAAACAGATGGATATAACATTTATGATGTGTCTAGATCATTGTATACAAATATTGAAGGTGAAAGTCATACTTTCGGGAGCATGTCTATCGTGTTGACATACGCCTCATGCAGGCATTCCGTATCAGTTTGCAGATTTAAGCTATTATTTTGTCTTTTGATGAAGAGCATTTCAGATATCAGACGTTTATTATAATAAGGTTCATTATCCAGTATTTTAACATCGTTCCATTTAAATTCATGATCAAACTGTAATCTATGGTCCGTAATAACGGAATGAGCAGATGTATTACGTCGAATGTGATTGCGGTGTTCGTTGATTCCCGTTTTCAATTGAGGTACCTTCCAGAAACAGTCATAGTTTCTCTGATAGGAGTGATGACACCAGTGAGGGAAAAAAAAATACATATGTATGTATGTATGTATGTATGCATGTATGCATGTATGCATGTATGCATGTATGCATGTATGCATGTATGCATGTATGCATGTATGCATGTATGCATGTATGCATGTATGCATGTATGCATGTATGCATGTATGCATGTATGCATGTATGCATGTATGCATGTATGCATGTATGCATGTATGCATGTATGCATGTATGCATGTATGTATGTATGTATGTATGTATGTATGTATGTATGTATGTATGTATGTATGCATGTATGTATGTATGTATGTATGTATGTATGTATGTATGTATGTATGTAATAATTTTTGACACATCCGAAGTATGAAGGTAGATTGGGTCAAATTGAAAAGAAAAGTCCTGTACCATTTTGCGATTTTTGTAATAATTATTGAGAAATTAATTAAAAAAAGATCGACCAATTCGCGCAAGTATTACCGCGCGATGAGAAAGATCGGCCTGATATGAGCGGCATTGATATGTGGATGTTAAGACGCGAGAATCCATCATTATGTACCACTCGTACGTAACTGTTGTCATTTGTAAAGCGCTCCTCCCAAAACTTTGTCGCGCGCCTACTTTTGGGATGTCTCTTCTCGCTGCGTGTTTATACTCGCGCGAATTGATCGATCTTTTTTAATTAATTTCTCAATAATTATTACGAAAATCGCAAAATGGTACAGGACTTTCCTTCTCAGTTTGAGCCGATCTACCTTCACACTTCCGGTGTGTCAAAAATTATCGGACACCCTGTATATTAGTAAGTACCTATGCTCGAGATATTGAGACGGTGCTGAAGTCGGATTTTATCTCCGGTCTCCGGGTTGCGTTGCTATGAAATTGTTGATCAAGAAAATCTTTTATTTTACTGCAGTAAACTTATCTTTTTCGTGAGCTCACGCCGATAGTGATTTGGATTAAATATCGTTTGCCAACTTTTTCCTTCAAAAATAAATATAAAGCATTTGAAAGAAAAAAATATGAAAGACTATCTAATTATTGAATTCATCAATGATTCGATGAATGACGAAGAGGAAAAATCTGTTGATGGTATACCAAATAAGTGGGTTATATTCGATGAACATACTGGTGAATTTAAAACTCCCTTTTTACCATCTTCGTATACACAAAAGAAATGTCAATGATTTCATTATATTGTAAGAACAAAACAAGATTCAGATCCCACATGATTAATGTATAGATTTATAATTAAAGGTCACGCAGATAACGTGTATTAAAATATGCGTAAATAAATAATTTTCAAATATTAATATAGAATTACCTGTAACTTATTACTGTAGATAATTATGAAGATGCATTGAAACATTTGAATCATTTGAAAAAAATAATTATGTATTTATGACTGATTGTGAGAATGATACGATGGAGAAGATAGATAAAATAAGTAAAGATATCAAAGAACAAGGTAACAAAAACAAGAAAAAAATCGGTAAAATTTTGAAAAGTGCATCATCCGTTGGCATGGACAACAATAATATCAATTTATTATCAGCCTCATCTGATTCAGGTAAATTTTGAAATTCGATTCTATTTTCAAAAGTAAAATAATATGTATGCATACGTGTGCATATAGAGTAATGACAAATACGCAAGAATAATTCGTCGAAAAGTTTAGACAAAATCAAATTCTAAAGGAGCATCAAAAAGTAAAGTATCTGATATTTACAGTATCCGTAATAATTTCTTACATACGTATTAAGTAATTACTTGTTTTTATTAGAATTATCAATTAAATCAATTGACTCATTAAAGACACCAGTTAAGTTAATAAAGATTAATAAAATTAATGTGGCTGATGAACCAAGCACAAGTAACTGTAATAAAAGCAATATTGCTTCTGCTCCATCGAAACCTCTCCAAGATTGCATTACAACCAATACATCTTCAGAAGGCATTTATACTGTCATTGTTATTATTATGTATAACTTTTTTCATTTGTGTTAATGTTATAGTTTTTTTTTACTTTCAGAAATGAAAATAATCTTAATAAAACTGACTAATTTAGAATACCAGTTAAAAACAATCAATAAATCCAATGCGGAAGTAAGTCAAAAGTTAGATACACCTTTATCAAAAAATGTCATTCCAAATGAAAATGGAAGTGTTACAAATGAAAGTTTAATTGAAAATCACGGCATTAATTTACCAGTTGATACAATGGATGAATTCAACAAATTTGCGACCTGTTAAACAATAATGAAAATTTTCGACTTTTGATTGTTAGTAACTTACAAATTTTTTTAAAGTTTATCAATATCAATATTTATTTGGGTAAACCTGCATAAAAGGGGACAACCCTCGAATGACCTTGAACTTAACATATGTTATCAAGGTCATCGTCTTGAGTGACCTTCAAAAGGTCATAGCCGTCGCTCGTAGTTTATTAAAAAGTTATTAATGAAGAAACTTTAATAAATAGAACATAATTTTACGACACCATGTACGTTTTAGAAGGGTTAAGGTTAGATATAAAGCAAAATTGGTTTCATCTTGGAAAGTACATGCATGGACGCAGTAGGTTCTGCCCCCCTTACGGGGAGGCTCCATTTCCGGAAGATATAACCTAACCCAAACCAAATTCTAGTTTTAAACCAGAAATAGATTTGGGTTAGGTTATATCTTTCAAAAGTGGGGCCCCCCTGTAGGGGGAGGGGGGCGGAACCCACTGCGTCTACGCATGTACCTTCCAAGATGAAACAAAATTCACTTTATATTTAATCTTGACCCTTGCTGAGAGGTACTATTACAGAGAGAACTACTATAGAATATGTGTATACCTCGAAGATCTGAAGCAGACTAAGCAATGAAAGTGTGACAACATATGTCAAGGTCAAAGTCATACGAGGTGGGTCCCCTTTTATGCAGGTTTACCCTTATTTGTGCTATTCTATGTTACAATTTCGAAAAATGTTGTAAACTCATAAAGAATTTTTTTCGGGTTTCAACGAATATATAATCCATTAGATGATAGTATTTCATTACCTAGGAATATCGTTACTATTCTACGAAAATTTCTGACACAAGAGATGGCAATACAATTTACTGCTATAAAAACTGTTACAAACAAATTTAATTTTTCAGACTTCTTTTTACAAATATTTACTACTATTACTATATATTTACTATATACATGAAATCGTAAAAAAATATTGAAATCAACGTGGTTTTTACAATATTTTGATTAGATTAATTATTTAAGCCTTATGTTTCAGATATATTTATAACTGAAAATAAAATACTTCATGTTAAAATAACAGAGCGAGACTTTAATAAGGCTCTTGGAGAAGTTCTAACGCCAAGTCATGGAGCTCTTCTAAAATAAAAGACAAAGATGTAACTGACCAAAACACAGTAGATTTATTATGTAACAATGCACCCCCCATTCTGACACATTGTTACCCGGCAGTAGACCGCCGGAAGTCTGCCGCCCGGCGAACATCGGCCGGACAAGGGCAGAGGCGCCGAGCGCCCATTTTTAAACGTAAAATACACCGTTGCGATAAACAACCGTACGGCCGTTATACGGCCGCCGAGATTCGGAAAGCCGAATACCGCCGAGCGCTGCCGTGAACGCCCGAGCGACACCCGCCGAAACGCCGCGCCGTTTCGCCCAGGGGAGGTGACGTATTACTGAATTACCTGCCGAAAAACAATACGTCATTATCCCCACCCGGGGGAGAACGACGCGGGTACCGTTAATCGCTCGGGTATATAACGGCAGCCTTTTTAGATCCCGGCACCAGAATCGTATCAGAAACCGAATCCGCTCGAGCTGTACGCTCGAGACTTGCCTGATCCGATCCTAATAAATCGCAAACACGACGGAACGCGAGGTTGACGAGTTCGCAGCCTCCGCCGAGCATTCTCGGCTTTCGAACCGCTTTACGATCCTTCGAAATCCGAGATCGCTTCTCTCGAGAATTCTCGAGAAACGATCTAACTTCCGACCGATCCGACCATACGAACCGTGGGCTGGCGAGTTCGCCACCCCGTTGAGTTTTCTCAACACCGTTGGACAATCCGGACTCCGCGTGCGAGCAAGAGACAGCGAGTTCGCTGCCCGTTCGAGATTTCTCGATATCGCACGCATCCCATAACATCTGGGAATACGCGATATAAATAGTACCGCATTCGCATAAGAAATCGTCTCGGCAATTTAAACCGAGTCACACGTTTTTGTGAATCACGCGCCGTCACAACAAACCGAACCCGCGCCCCGCGCCGCCTACCTGGCGTGTTTATATCCGCGGTGCGTATACTACACCGCATCTCATTGTCAGACTCGCGTAATTGATAACAGCCGCGCCCCGTCAGTAACGCATTACTATCCGCCGCTCACCCGCTCCACGGGGCAGTTCTGTATTATTATTCCGCGCCACTAGAGGCTAATAAAGTAACATTTCTGTATATCTTAATTACATCGTGTGTCTCAATACTTTCTACGAGCCCTGATCACGACAGAGCGAATCCGCGAGCTCATAAAAAGTACACCCGTTACATTGGCGCCCGAACAGATCGGACCGGCCGGGACACACGATTTTTTTTTACTCTCTCTAACGGCGTGGTGAATAACCGAACGTTATGAAGACCTGGCTGTACACGCTCTCAAAAGAACACTTGATATCGGTAGCCACCCAGCATGGCGTCGACGCAAGCGGTACACTCGACGAAATCCGCCACCGAACAAGCCGATACGTCGACTTGCACCCGGAAGAATTCGGGGCACAAGGCCCGGACGCCCGGAACACGCGGACGCCGCCGCGAATAGAGATCGCACCACCGAGCGAAAACCGCGACGAAAGGCGCGAAATCGAACCCGCGAACACGCAGATGTTAGAACAGCTGCGAAAATGGGGACATCCATTCGACGGTCGCGACCCAATCGCGTTCCTGGAACGCATAGACGATCTCCGCGCGGACTACGGGTACTCCGGCGAGCAATTGCTAAAGGGGCTGTCCGAGCTCCTACGAGGCGACGCCGTCGCATGGGCACGAAATAATCGCGAAGACTGGCGGACGTGGGGGGACTTTTGCAACGCCATCCGCCGGCGGTATCTGCCCCCACGATACAGCGAAGATCTCCAACAACAAATAGCCGAGTGAAAACAACGGGAGGCGGAAAAGTTCGCACCATATGCAGACAAAATGATGACGCTCATACGCCGAGCCGGGGGGTTTTCGCGCGAGCAACGACTGTCGCGAATTTACGCGAACATGCGGCCAGAGTACAAGAGATACGTCAAACGCCGGGACGTGCACGATTTGAACGAATTGTTCGACGACGCCGCAGAATTCGAGCGGATCGAGCAGGAGCAACCGAGCCGGAGACCATACAGCGCGGTGATGTCAACCATAACGACCGCGTATAACCGGGAGGAGTGCTGTTGGCGCTGCAAACAGCGAGGGCACACGCGGTTTCAGTGCAGACAAGCACCCCGACGATTCTGCTCGCAGTGCGGAAAGGACGGAGTCCTTACCAGCAACTGCCATCTGCCGTCGGGAAACGCCAGACGCGCCGGGAGTATCACGGCCGAACCCCGGGCGCCCAGACGATCGTGAAGTATACACCTCGGCCACATATTACGGCTACAATCCACGGACATTCCGTGGAAGCCCTACTCGATTCGGGATCAGAAATCTCATTCATTAATGCCGAAACCAGCAAGACCATGGAAAGGCTAGGCATCAAGCCTAACGAGGAGAACGGCCAGGTACAAATGGCCGACGGCACCGCCGCCCGGACGCTCGGGAAAGCCAGACTAGCGATGGATATACAAAGGCGTACTTACGTCCACGACTTCTGGATTCTGCCGACTCTCCGAGAAGCCGCACTCATTGGGATCGATTTGTGGAGCCGCCTGGGGCTCACGATCTCACCGCCGCGACAACTACGAACCCGACACCGCCAGCCGATCTGCGGGAAAACCAGCGGCCTGACCACCAGCACACAGGAAGAAGAAGAACGCCTGAAGGACTTCCTAAAACACGAACTCCAGAAATTTCAGACGGTCACGGGGCCGACCCCGATGGTCGAGCACCACATACGGTTGAATCGAACAACACCAATCAAACAGCGATATCGACCTCGCAACCCGGCAATGCAAACCTCATCAAAAATCATCGACGCAGAAGTTGAGGAGATGGAAAAAGCCGGAGTAATCGAGCCATTCCGAAGCGCGTGGAGCTCGCCGATCGTGGTCGTCAAGAAGAAAGACGGGAAGCACCGGATCTGCATTGACTTCCGGAAAGTCAATGAAGTTACCGAGAAAGATGCTTACCCGCTACCGCAAGTCACCGCCACACTGGACAAATTGCGCGGCGCTCGCTATCTCACGACGCTCGATTTAAAAAGTGGGTACTGGCAAGTACCCCTTGCGCCAGAAAGCCGACCAATAACGGCATTCACAGTACCGGGAAAAGGCTTAATGCAATTCCGGGTGATGCCCTTCGGACTGCACTCCGCCCCAGCGACATTCCAGCGCCTGCTCGATACCGTCATCGGTCCCGCGCTCGAACCTAACGTCTTCGTATACCTAGACGATATCATTATCATCAGCCGCACGTTCGACGAACATTTAGAATTGCTCGCCAAAGTATTCCGTCGCCTACGTCAGGCCCGCCTACGGTTAAACCCCGACAAATGTCGATTTTGCGTCGACAACCTAAAATACCTGGGGCACGTTGTCGACCGTACCGGAATACACACAGACCCCGAAAAGGTCAGCGCGGTCGCAAATTGGGTCGAACCCCGATCGGTAAAACAAATCCGACAGTTCCTCGGGATGGCATCGTGGTATCGACGATTCATACAAAATTTCTCAACGCTAGCCGCACCCCTCACGCAATTAACAAAAAAAAAAACGCCCGCTGGGCGTGGGGGGAAGAGGAAGCCGCCGCGTTCTGACAGTTAAAACACGCGTTAACCACCGCACCCGTACTTGCATGCCCGGATTTTAACCGCCGTTTTTTCTTGCAAACAGACGCGAGTACCAGCGGTCTCGGAGCCGTCCTCACACAATATCACGAGGACGGCGAACGCGTCATCGCCTACGCAAGTCGCACGCTATCCGGCGCCGAGAGAAATTATAGCGCCACGGAGCTCGAGTGTCTCGCGGTTGTTTGGGGCATACGGAAAATGCGAAATTATTTAGAAGGATACGCCTTCACCGTCATCACGGACCATCAGTCCTTACGATGGTTGCAAAAACTAGAAACTCCGACTGGCCGACTCGCCCGCTGGCTATTCGAGCTCCAGCAATTCGATTACGAGATCAAGTACCGAAGAGGGGCGCTAAACCGCGTAGCCGACGCGCTCTCGAGAAAACCGGAGGTAAACGCAATGCAAGCAATACGGTGCCACTGGTACAATCGATTGATAAACAAAATCCGGCGCGATCCTGCCGCGCACCCGGACTACCGAAGCACGAACAACGGGCTCTATCGACATCTACTCCACAGTCTAGATTTTAAAGAGACATCCGCCGACGAACAGTGGAAACTGTGCGTGCCCCGCGAACAACGGGAAGAGATCCTCCGACAGTACCACGATGCTCCCACAGCCGGACACGGGGGGGTCGCGAAAACTATCGCTCGCATCGCCGGAAAATTCTACTGGCCCGGAATGTTCCGCGAAATCACCAGATACGTACGACAGTGCCAGAAATGCCTGGCACATAAACCGTTGCAACAGAAACCGGCCGGAAATATGCATGCGACCAACGTCACACGACCGTGGGTACATGTCACAGTCGACCTGGTGGGCCCGCTTCCGCGATCGCGTCACGGGCACGTGTGGCTGTTGGTCATGCAAGACCGTTTTTCAAAATGGGTAGAACTCTCGCCATTAAGAAAAGCTACGGCACCAGCCGTAACACGCGAGATCACGGAGCGCGTAATCCTGCGACACGGTCGTCCCGATATTATTATCTCCGACAACGGGACGCAATTCAAATCCGCACCGCTAACCGAAAGGCTTAAAGCTTTTAATGTAGAACACCGCACCGCACCCGTCCGCGCTCCTCATTGTAACCCGGTGGAGCGTACGAACCGAACAATAAAAACAATGATAGCGCAATACGTCGATCGCGACCACCGCGGATGGGACGAACATCTCCCTGCGTTGCAATTCGCGTACAACACTATATCGTTATCATTTGGACCGCTCTGGAGACGTGCTGGGGATATCGTCTCTCCGTGGCAATCGGCACTGCATCCATGGAGCGAGATTCCAACATCGCTCTGGAGTCGTATGTACTGTGTTAAAGTGGCGTAAGGTGTGAGGTCTGAATAGCTCAGTGGTAAGAGCAGTTGCCCGGAAAACGAAAGACTCGGGTTCGATTCCCGATTCAGCCACTTGTACCTCGCATATTTTTTCAGACCCGCAAATGTTGTTTTCTAACAATTATTTGTCGGGCTGAGGAAGTGTGTAAACGCCCTACACAGACACGACAGTGCCGCTGCCACGGAAGAGATGGATGCTTGGTTCGTGCCTCCTCCCGCCTTAAATTCCCCCCTCGCTTCACTCTATATCTATATCTATAATAATAAAACTATATCTTTCAAAAGTGGAGCCCCCCTGTAGGGGGGGGGGCGGAACCCACTGCGTCTACGCATGTACCTTCCAAGATGAAACAAAATTCACTCTGTATTTAATCTTGACCTTTGCTGAGAGGTACTATTACAGAGAGAACTACTATAGAATATGTGTATACCTCGAAGATCTGAAACAGACTAAGCAATGAAAGTGTGACAACATATGTCAAGGTCAAAGTCATACGAGGGGGGTCCCCTTTTATGCAGGTTTACCCTTATTTGTGCTATTCTATGTTACAATTTCGAAAAATGTTGTAAACTCATAAAGAATTTTTTTCGGGTTTCAACGGATATATAATCCATTAGATGATAGTATTTCATTACCTAGGAATATCGTTACTATTCTACGAAAATTTCTGACACAAGAGATGGCAATACAATTTACTGCTATAAAAACTGTTACAAACAAATTTAATTTTTCAGACTTCTTTTTACAAATATTTACTAGGTAAATACATGAAATCGTAAAAAAATATTGAAATCAACGTGGTTTTTACAATTTTTTGATTAGATTAATTATTTAAGCCTTATGTTTCAGATATATTTATAACTGAAAATAAAATACTTCATGTTAAAATAACAGAGCGAGACTTTAATAAGGCTCTTGGAGAAGTTCTAACGCCAAGTCATGGAACTCTTCTAAAATAAAAGACAAAGATGTAACTCACCAAAACACAGTAGATTTATTATGTAACAATGCACCCCCCATTCTGACACATTGTTACCCGGCAGTAGACCGCCGGAAGTCTGCCGCCCGGCGAACATCGGCCGGGCAAGGGCAGAGGCGCTGAGCGCCCATTTTTAAACGTAAAATACACCGTTGCGATAATCAACCGTACGGCCGTTATACGGCCGCCGAGATTCGGAAAGCCGAATACCGCCGAGCGCTGCCGTGAATGCCCGAGCGACACCCGCCGAAACGCCGCGCCGTTTCGCCCAGGGAAGGTGACGTATTACCGAATTACCTGCCGAAAAACAATACGTCATTATCCCCACCTGGGGGCGAACGACGCGGGTACCGTTAATCGCTCGGGTATATAACGGCAGCCTTTTTAGATCCCGGCACCAGAATCGTACCAGAAACCGAATCCGATCGAGCTGTACGCTCGAGACTTGCCTGATCCGATCCTAATAAATCGCAAACACGACGGAACGCGAGGTTGACGAGTTCGCAGCCTCCGCCGAGCATTCTCGGCTTCTGAACCGCTTTACGATCCTTCGAAATCCGAGATCGCTTCTCTCGAGAGTTCTCGAGAAACGATCTAACTTCCGACCGATCCGACCATACGAACCGTGGGCTGGCGAGTTCTCCACCCCGTTGAGTTTTCTCAACACCGTTGGTCAATCCGGACTCCGCGTGCGAGCAAGGGACAGCGAGTTCGCTGCCCGTTCGAGATTTCTCGATATCGCACGCATCCCACAACATCTGGGAATACGCGATAAATAGTACCGCATTCGCATAAGAAATCGTCTCGGCAATTTAAACCGAGTCACACGTTTTTGTGAATCACGCGCCGTCACAACAAACCGAACCCGCGCCCCGCGCCGCCTACCTGGCGTGTTTATATCCGCGGTGCGTATACTACACCGCATCTCATTGTCAGACTCGCGTAATTGATAACAGCCGCGCCCCGTCAGTAACGCATTACTATCCGCCGCGCACCCGCTCCGCGGGTCAGTTCTGTATTATTATTCCGCTCCGATAGAGGCTAATAAAGTAACATTTCTGTATATCTTAATTACATCGTGTGTCTCAATACTTTCTACGAGCCCTGATCACGACAGAGCGAATCCGCGAGCTCATAAAAAGTATACCCGTTACAATTAGAACAAGAACAATATTCATTCCCAGAAAAAAAAGAAAACTAAAAATATCCAATAAAAATGATGACAAGTAACATGTTCATTTCCTACTTGATATCAGTTACTATCAAGCGACGCGGTAGCGTCGCGATGCCAAGTATATATAAAAATTCGTTCCAGCTTGTCAACGGTTTGCCTATGTACAGGGGCCGCGACACTACCAAGTAGTTTATCCGGAGTTTTACATCTAATAAACTTTCGATTAAAATTCCTCAGGGACCAAGCCGTTAATCAAAAATCTAACGGCACTTTTCTGATACAATGTGGATGCAAGCTTTCGATTGCGACCAGTTTGAATAAGATTGGTGCAGTCAATCCTGAGAAATGATAATCGTATACCAGAAATGTGACATTTTTCTTTTTCCATCATTATCATCATAATAATCATAAGTTTCAGACTCTCACGTACGTATGCTCGCACGCACACACGCAAAGCGAGTTTGTCCCTCAAGGCGCGTTTGCAGCGCTCATGTACGATTATTCGCTTGAGTGTGCAAATACACCTTGAGAGACAATGTGTAAGTGCGTGCATACGTATATGATACGTATCAAGCAGTACGCGGTAGCATCGCGACGTCAAGATATAATAACGTTATAAGGTTAATGTTCGCGACGTCAAGATATAATAAAACATTATAAGGTTAATGTTATATTTGAATCTGCTGCAGAAAATATATTTGGTCCTATCGAGTAAGTAGATTGAAATTTTATATATATATCTGCTTATAGATGTCTGCTTATATATGTTTATTTATTGTTTTATAAGTATATTATTTCTTGATTATATCTGAATATTGTCTAAATTATAGCGTTTATTTGCAGGATAAAGCAAAATCAATCAATCCTTTCAAGAAGGCCGGTATACTTTTAGCTGGGATTTCTTCAGCTGGGATTGCATACGGTATAAGACCAATATGTGCTAAACAGCGTAACATATTGGGTTATAGAGATTTGGCAGTAACAGACAGTCAGTACAATATAGTAGCACATATAAAACATTCAGTAGCACATATAAAACCAGATATGTAAATTAAATTAAATATTAAAATTCTGTTCTTTTCATTGCACACAGATAGAGGGAAGTGACCATAAAGCACTTAACTTCGGATGGACATAAAAACGATTAATAACTGTCGAAGTAAAAGAAATAATTACTATTTATAATGGGGTAAAGGGAATCCTTGCTCTTATGTTAAGTGATTGAACTGAAGTTGAATTCAATGTGTTGGAATTTGTGAAACACGAATACCGAAAATAAATTTAAGCTATAATTATATAGTTATAAGCTAATCGTGTTTTACAAATTTCAAGCTATTCAACACATTGAATCACGTGTAATATTATAATAGCATGTTGCAATGCGAGATATATATTCATAAGTTTTATGAACATTATCAGAGAGAAATCACTGACATTATTACATTTTTGATAAAATCGTAGGAATTTACAAGTTTTACTTCACAACTATATAATCAAAAATATAATAATGTGAGTGATTTCTCTCTGATAATGTTCATAAAACTTATGAATATATATCTCGCATTGCAACATGCTATTATAATATTACACGTATGCAAAGGAAGCCAAAGTATTCATACGTAGTATTTATTTATTATTCTCAAAGTGAATCTTACTGCACCAAAATTTTGATCGTTTTAATTTATTAATCTGTTCATCAGTATACATACATAGTATGTATACTTTGGCTTTCTTTATACGTATAACTATATTACATTATTTAAGAAAAAGAAAAACCTATGATAATTATATATCACATTGCACAACATGCTATTACAATATTACCCAAGTAACACAGTCTGGTTATATTCGCTGCGACAGTAAAAATGTGGCTAATATAACGTCCTGCCAGTCTTAATTACAGCTATTTGGCAATAAATGTTATTTTGCTGGACTTTTGACTGCAAAAGCGCTGTGACAGCTAATAAAAAGTCAAAAACGCAGCCACAGCTATTTTAGCTGTATTAATAGCTGTAAAATCACTGTGACAGCAATCAAAAAAACCAAAACTAGCCGCAGCGATTTTAGCTGCATTAATTGGTATGAAGTCGCTGTGACAGCAATAACAAAAGCCAAAATTTAGCGACAGCTATTTTAGCTGTATTAATAGCTGTAAAGTTGCTGTGATAGCGATCAGAAAAACCAAAACTAGCCGCAGCAATTTTAGCTGCATTAATTGGTATGAAGTCGCTGTGACAGCAATAACAAAAGCCAAAATTTAGCCATAGCTATTTTAGCTGTATTAATAGCTGTAAAGTTGCCGTAATAGCGATCAGAAAAATTAAAATTAGCTGCAGCGATTTTAGCTGCATTAATGGATATGAAGTCGCTGTGATTTGTATGTCACAGCGAAAGTCAAGAATAACGTGACTATCAGTTTTATATTTATGGTCAGCGGACCCATGCATTCATTTATGCGGCCCTAAAATTATTATTTAAGGATGTGTGTAGTTCTGTAAACACTGTACCTATATAAATTTGCGTCCGCTCTATTTTACTTTATATGTACGTTATAAATTGTAATAATTTGCAACGATTATATAATCTTTAAATTTGATTTAAGTTTAGTAGGGCAAAGGTTCCGGGTTGTCAAAGGTTCAATACCAGTTGAAGCCAAAAATTTTTTTTAATACTCTTTTCAATCTTTTTATATAATTTTAAAATTAAAATTTAACTTTCATTGAATATAAATTTACATATGAAAAACATTATCCGTTTATTAGTTTGTTTATCTTTATTACTATCATTGCCGTAATGTGGCTATGACAACATCTTTACGGCAAAATAGTTGTGCAGCCAAATGGCTATGACAACGTCTTTATAGCAAAATAATTACGCAGCCAAATGGCTATGACAACGTCTTTACAGCAAAATAGTTATGCAGCCAAATGTCTGTGACATCGTTTTCAAAGCCTAAAAATGTTGTCCCACTTTTGCTGTCACAACTTTATCAGAACGTCACAATGATGTTGTGGCAGTAGCTGTGGTAGACAAAAATGCTGCAGTTTAAATTGCGACAACGTTATCGCAGACGTTTTAAAGCTTCATGTGCTACTTGGGT